>PYDT01001004.1:0-45265 GCA_004837865.1 Musa balbisiana
TCACCACTTAGGCGGGGTTACTAGGACTTGGTCTTCTTTTGGGCGGACACCAAATCCTGTATCCTTTACCGATAACCAATTTGCTCGACCTGGAGGTGTCCTAAAGAGATACACTTCCTCATTAATTTATCTTGAATCGGGACCTTTTGGCTCAACTTTTATCCCAGTTTTTGGGCCGAGGAGGCACCCCCTTTTTCACCTTTATTGTCAAACTACGCGGAATTTCTTACTTTTCGTGGAGGATTGGGACCAATAACAGGTGGTCTATGGCTGACGCGATATTGCACACCATCATTTAGCTATTCAATTCTTTTCCTGATCGCTGTCCTATTATAGAACCAACTGGGGCATTGGTCATGGCATTAAAGACTTTTAGAGCTCCACAGGTCCATTTACAGCCGGCCATAAAGGAACTCTATGAAATCCCTACAACGTCGTGGCAGCTCACTTATCTCTTAACCTGGCTATGTTAGCTCTTTAACCATTATTGTTAGGCTCACCATATGTATTCCATCCTCCCTATCCATACCTACTATTGACATGGTACACAACTTCGTGTTCAACATCACATGTGGATCGTGGTTTCTCATAGTTGGTGCTGCTGCACATGCAGCAATTTTTATGGTAAGAGATTACATCCACTACTCGATACACTATCTATTAGATCGTGTCCTTAACACCGCGAAGCAATCATAATCACATCTTAACTGGGCATGTATATTTCGGGGTTTTCACAGTTTTTGTCTTGTAGTTCATAATGATACCATGAGCGCGTTAGGGCGTCCACAGATATTTTTTCAGATCCCGCTATACAATTACAACCCTCTTGGCTCAATGTACAAAACACCCCATGTTTAGCACCCGGCATAACAGCCTCCTGGTGCAACAGCAAGTACCAGCTTAACTGGTAGGTGGTGAGTATGGTAGCGTAGCGTCAAAGTCGCTTTGTTACCTATTCCATTAGGAAACCGCAGACTTCTTATTCCATCATATCATGCATTTACGATCCAACGTGACTGTATTGATACTCGAAAGTGTTCTCTATTTGCCGCAGTTCCCGTTTGATACCTGATAAAGCAAATCTTGGTTTTCGTTTTCCTTGTGATGCCTGGAAGAGGGGGACATGTCAAGTATCTGCCTGATTCATGTCTTCTTTTAGGTCTATTCTGGATGTACAATGCGATTCCGTGTTTATTTTCCCTTTCAGTTGGAAATGCAGTCGCTGTTTGGGTACTATAAGTGATCAATGGGTAGTAACTCATATTACAGAGGAAACGTTGGCCAGAGTTCCTTACTAATTAACCGGGTGGCTGAGATGTTCTTATGGGCACAGGCATCTCGGTAATTCAGTTTATGGTCTTCATTATCTGCATATGGTCTCTTTTCTTAGTCTCAGTTTGTCTGGGCTTCAGTTTAATGTTTCGATTTCAGTGCCGTGTTATTGGCCGAACTCTTGAATCCATCGTTTGGTCTCATACAATAAAAGTTTTCTCCTGCTACTCAGCCTGAGCCTTGAGCCTTGTACAAGGACGTGCTGTAGCGTAACCCATTACCTTCTGGGAATTGCCACAACAGGGGCATTCTTCTAAGCAAGAATTATTGCCAGTATGATAATGCCTAGGAGGATTTGAAAGGCATTATTGCATTAAGAGTCCGAGGTTAGCCAAGGCTTCGCTCAACCCCCCTACTCGTCGTATTTGGTTTGGTATTGCTACCCGTGCACAGATTCGAGAGTCATGATGATATTACTGATGCGCTCTTATCAAACTTTTTGCTTCTCACTTTGGGCAATTACAATACTCCTTTCTGTGTACTCCTGAATCCTTTCATTTATCTTGGCAAGGAAATTTTGATCATGGATACAAGACCCTGTTACTGTAAGCCCTATTGCTCATGCCATTTGGGATCCTCATTTTGTCAACCAGCTGTAAAGCGCTTTACTCGAGGAGGTGCTACCGTCCGTGGAATATCGCTTATTCGGTGTTTATAAGTGGGGTATACAATCGATTAACGACTAAGGAAGATCTTTAACTGGATCTTTTTCTATTATGTCTTCTGCTATATCCTTAATAGCGGGTTGTTTTACACTTACAACCAATGGCAACCAAGGCGTTTTCGTGTTCCCAAATTTCCGATCTCGTCCTAGAATCCCATTTGTTTTTTCCCCCCAGGGACTGTTTCGGAGTGAGTGCTTTGTGCTTGGACAGGACCTGATGCATGTCGCTATGCCAGATCCAGGGACCGTACGTCAGAGGAATTTTTTTAGATGTATTACCCTATCCTCATGTTTGGACCCCTTTTTGTACGGGTCATTGGAATCTTTATGCCCAAAACCCTGATTCGAGTAGCGCATTATTTGGTACTTTCCCAAGGAACAGGACCTGCCA
The DNA here is from genome assembly GCA_004837865.1 of Musa balbisiana. Taxonomy (NCBI): domain Eukaryota; kingdom Viridiplantae; phylum Streptophyta; class Magnoliopsida; order Zingiberales; family Musaceae; genus Musa; species Musa balbisiana. The sequence goes on from PYDT01001004.1 coordinate 2,388, forward strand.
TTCTAAACCCTTCTCGGTGGATTCACTCCACAAACGCAAAGTTTACGGCTGACCGGGATAATTGCTCTCATCATTCATCTATTGCATTTATTTTCTGATCGCTGGGTGGGGTCATATGTATAGACCTAACTTCGGGATTGTGCAATTATACACAGATCTTTTAGAAACACATATTCTCCCAGGGGGTCGATTATGGCGTGGCATAAGGTCTTTATGACACAACAATAATTCGCTTCCATTTTCAAATTAGGTCTTGCCTCTACTAGCCTCTTTAGGGTTATTACTTCCTAGTAGCTCAACACTGTACTCTTTACCTCTTATGCATTCATAGCACAAGCGTTTACTACTCAAGCTGCTTTATTACTCATCACCAATACATCGCAGGGTTTATCCATGACAGACCGTTGCTCATGGAGCTATATTCGTCATTAGAGATGACAATCCAACCGAATGAGGATAGTTTCTTGGCAAGTGTAGACCACAAAGAATCTACTATCTCATTTACTTGGGCCAGCCCTGTTTCTTGTTCCAGACTTGGGCCTTTATGTTCATAACGATGTTATGCCGCTTTTGGTTACTCCGGAAAAAAAATCTTGATTGAACCTATATTTGCCCAATTGATCACCGTCGATGGTAAGACTTCATATTGGTTCGATCTACTCTTAGCTTCAACGAATGGCCCAGCAGTTCATCAGGGTCGAATCCATCTTGTGTACCGTGCTGGGTTGAATGCTGTTATGAGAATAGTATTCACTCTTCTTAACAATAGGCCTGGGGACTTCTTGTTCAACTCATGCTATTGGCTCTAGGTTTGCATACAACTACATTGATTTTAGTAAAAGGTGCTTTAGATGCACGTGTTCCAAGTAATGCCAGATAAAATGATTCGGTTATAGTTTTTCCTTGCGACCGGCCAGGACCGGCGTACGTGTATATCTGCTTTGTTACGCATTTTATTTGGCAGTTTTTCTGTATTTTTAAATACCATTGGGTGGGTTACTTTTTGTGTCATTGAAACACCTCACTTTATGGCAGGTTAACGTTTTTCACAATTAATGAAATCTTCCACTTATTTAATGGTGGTTAAGAGATTCTATTGGTGAAACTCTCACAACTTATCAATGGATATAACATCCTTTGGTCTATGAATGTTGATCCGTATGGGCGTGGATGTTCCTTATTTTGGACATCTTGTTTGGCTAACTGGATTTTATTTTTAATTTCTGGCGCTGATATTGCAGGAATTGATTTGAAAAACTATTAGCATGGGCTCATGAACGCACACCTTTGCTAATTGATTCGATGGGATAGTAATCCCAGTGTCTTTGCTTTCGCATTGTGCAGCAAGTTGTTGGATTGCCCCTTTCCGAGGTTATTATCCCTTATGCAGATTTCTGATTGCCTCTTACATCAGTGACATTTGGTAATTTTAATTTAGTATTTATTATTTTTTTTATGTACTGTCTCCTCAACAATCTCATTTGTTTTCGCGATGGAGAGGGATTATCACCTCTTATATTTTTACATCTAGATCCAACTGTGCAGTGATATAAAGGACTGAACATTTATATGGCACGGAAAAGTTATTCATGAGAGATAGAAGCGACAGATTGTAACAGAAATACATTTCTTCTTCGATCCTCAAAAAAAAATACCAAAGTTCCCTCATTGAGTGAAAAATTGGAAATTCAGGGAAGTGCAATCCCCACCACGTTATTATGCACCTATCGTCTCCATCGACTATTGTTTTTTGATGCAGACCCTAGAGCTAACTATCCGAGAACTTTGGGCTATCCGGACACATACGCTTCGAGAAATGTTTCTGCATTGTTTGTTACCCGGCGCAATAGATCAATTTTGGTAAAGAGAAAAATATCCTTTCGTATTGTATGAATCTCTAGATCTATTATCATAGAATATCGGAGCGCCCTCTTTAACCATTCTGTATCAATATACATTCTATTTGTCGGAATATGGTAGAGGGCGTATCCACTCTTTCTTCGTCCATAAGTTCCCGGTTTCTTCAGCGCGGAGTAGGCATTTGGTAGCTCGCAAGGCTCATAACCTTGAGGTCACAGGGTTCAAATCCTGTTCCCGCAACCATTTTTTTGTCAAAAAGAATACTTTTTAGTCGTTAGCATTAGTATTCGAATTTCATTTTTGATTTTTATCTCTTAAGCTTATCATAATACTGACTTCACCGTGGGCGATAGCGGGAATCGACCCACACTCTTCCCTTGCCATGAGAAATTTTAACCATTCGACCATAATCCGCATTTTCTTGCGTCCTGTACTCACGCATTTCCCACACATATACGACATATATATATATCATATATGCGGCTGGATCATATGTAGCGTTCCAAATATTCCGATACAAGAATGAAAATAATTTTTTTGAACTCAGATTGAATCTGATGTGTCCATCAATCCGAATTATTAAATTATTATAAGTAGAAGTAAAGAATGGCGTTTTTGGATCGGGGAAATCAACATAATTCAAGAGATCGAATTAAGGTAGCTACCAGAAAGACTAATCCAAGTCCCTCATGATGTCCGGAACATACAATATTTTATTACTTTACCAACCATCAGAAGAAGCCAAATCAACTGGTACAGGGGGACTTGCGTCCATCCACACTCAATACTGAGGACGTCGCAATTAATGCAAAAGACCCCGCTATTGTAAAGCACTCTCATGTTTGTAAGCCTCACAAGCTATCCAACAAAATGACACTTAATCATTACCTATCTTCTCTTGAATCCCTCTCTTAGTCAAAATTGTCATAAAATGCATCATGTAGGATTTGACATGAATCCATTGATTCTTATTAGGAACTTATTACCTTACGCTTTATTTATTCGACATGTAGTACGAAGTATCTGGATCTAGAATACATCGCAACATCATGGATTTGCAGTCGTGGGATGGTCTTCGACAGATAGTTTATGATTATCATCGTTCATAATTAAGTCTATTCCATTTTGTAGGAATGCATAGGAATTTTGTCTCGGGAGAGATGTGCTGAGTGGTTGATAGCTCCTCTTGAAAACCGGTATGTCTAACAAAGAACTATCGAGGGGTTCGAATCCCTCTCTCCCTTTTTTGCTTGTTAATAAAATTTGTTTCTTTATTCATTTGGCCCGTAGCTTTCATAAAAGAATGGCCCGGCTAGTAGAATACGCCCCGAGCGCATAACAGGAAAAAACTAGAATGATATAAAAAGAAAAAAGACAAAATCTTCACTAAGAGGGGTCATGGAAAGAACACCGGTTTCCAAATCACGATCGCTTCTTTTTCAAAGCCTGCTGCCGCTGCACGGGCCATTCCGCAATGCCAAAGCCCCCAAAAAGAAGAATCCTAGAACAAACTTGTAGTTCGCCAACCAACTTCTAGTAGAGACCTAATTGATGCCTTGCTCTCGGTAGCTACGCCACCCAGGAATTTAAGAACCCTACAGATCATGAGTCATATATTCTCCGAACGTCCGTTTCTTGGTTGCCAAGGTTTGTTATGTCCTTTTTTTTTGATCAGGCCTTACTCAAGGCCAAACCATTGGGACCCCTTAGAGTCTAACCAGGGGCCCGAGATCCCAAAACCGCATAGTTTCGCGGGGGGGTTCCTCCCTCCTAAAAATAATCTCTCCCAGTCGGGGAACGCATTGATATTGTACCTAAACCAGTATGTCTTGCGGCGTATCCCCGTTAGCCCAGAGTTGGTCCTCTGACTATAAAGGTAATGCTTGACTGAGAGCTCTGGCCCGTTAGGTCCGTAAACTCACTAGATAAGCGGTATTATTAAACCACCAAAACAACCTCGTAAAACAAAAAACATATAAAGCACCTAAACTAGAGACAAGGTACCTCTCTGCCAGACCATACAATCACGTCGAGCCGTCATGCAAAGGTTTGGTAGATATGCCAAATTCCCCCAGTATAACAAATGGACCTACCCATACATGTCCCCCCAATTATAATCTTCTAAATCGTCCACCCTATAACAATCCATCGCTTCTCCCCCAAAAGGAGATTTTAGTACATAACCAAATAGACCTGGGTCAAGGGGCAGTTTGGTATTTTTTTCTTACATCTCCCCCCCCAGGGGCCAGGTATCATATATGCCCCCAAATAAACAGCCTGATCACTAAGATAAAGGCACCTAGACCTAACAAAATGAAGTGAATCCCAAAATGTTATCATTTTATTCTATCTTTCCCATACTAACGAAGAATGGAAACAGATTCTTCAAGGTCCCCGGTCCAAGGCAGCGCATTATAAATACCACAAAGCCTAAGACTGCCGAGGAATTAGTGAGTACTCCACTACAAAGTATGGAAAGGTTCCAGAACTCTCCCCGGACCTACCCCCCACCCGGGAGCTAGGTGCGGAAGTAAATCAATCCTTTTTCATACATGGTTTCTCTGGTAATAAATGAGCCACTCCATAGTTTCATTGCCCCGTCCCCTAATAAACGTTAATCCGGCATGAGCTACGTTAGCTCAAGTAGTTTACCGTACACATTTATAAGTCTGGCCTTCCCGGCCCACCAAGCGAAACCGGTGGTTTCTTGTGGTCACGACCAGCTAAAGCTAAAGTTCATTAAAGAGCGTCCACGGGTAGACCTCCTCCGGGAATATAGGTTTTCATGAGCTTATCCGTGAGCCGCCCTCCAAGCACGAATACCTTCGTGTAAGAGATATTTTTTGGTGTAGAAGTCTCAAATTCATATCTTCCGCTCAACGGATTTCTGGAACGAAGTCATCAGCACGTAGATTTCAGAGCCAGCCCGCTTACCCCCAATAGCACTCATCCATAAACCACAGTTATGTACAAATAGCATAAAGAATGTAACCAACGTTTTTGGAAAAATCAACCCCAAAGATGGGGACCAAAAACTTTAGCAGTGACCCTTGAATAAGTCTCTTCGGCTTGATGGGTTAAAGCACGAAATGTATTTGCACCGTCACCATCTTCGAATCAAGTATTTTCTACGGTGCACCATGATAGCGCTAGCACAGCAGCGCTAAACCCGGCAACTCCCTCATATGAAAGGGGTTCAACGCCATTTGTAAAACCCTTGGAAGAAGAGGATAATCGAATAAGGCTGCTACGCCAAACTAGGTGCCAGAACCACAGATTGACCAGTGGATAAATCAAGAATACTGAAAACAAAAACAAGCATTGGAGCAGAGAATGCTATGCCTATAAGGTGCGCAATTGACAGAGCGAGCAAGTTCGAATTGCCGTAACATGAACCTATTAGTGCTAAGCACGCATGGATATCAACAAAAGTTCCACAGACCGCCTAATTGACACCAACGAGTAAAATCTCCTGTGCTTCAGGACCCCATAGTAGCACAAAGAATGTGCTAAACTTTCGCAGGAGTGGACCTGCGCGGTAGATTGCAACCTTCCAATAGAACTTCGCCAATCCAGGTATACCATGAAGTTTACAAAAGTTGTGCCTGTAAACCAACCGCCTAAAGCTAAATAAGCACCAGGAAAGAGCAATATGCCGGACCACCTACAAAAACGAAACGGCCCTCCGTAAACCAATCATCCATAATAGCAAATATAGCATTGTCTTCTTTGGTGAATTACCAAGGACATGTCAATAGCGATCCTCCTATTTAACTACTTCACCATTCCGAACACCTCATATCAATTCCAAGGCATAAACATTCGTTCATTGATGCTGTGGACGATTTCTCGTTCCATGCTCCTTACAAGGTTTTCGAAGATACAAATTCTTCTTTTCTATGGGCCACCAACCAATCTAAGTAAATAATCCACGAGCCTCGAATTCGATTAGTCTTTATACGCTTCTCTATACTTTCTTTATAACTTATCCTATATAAAATAAAAGTATTTGCACCTGCATTGGATCCTATGACTCATATTACAGTTACAGATATACTCTTTTTACGGTCAAACAACAAAAAAGCAAATTCACGTGTTTTTTCCTGCCCCTAAACTAGATATATTACTAATGGTGACTGGAATGAAAGTAAAGTCCCTTTCCGCGCATCGTTCTCTATTGCGATTGGCCCTGAAACAAAACATTCCTGATTCGGAAATCAGAAGATATTGGAAAAATATATTTCGAAATAAACTTTTACTTTTATATGTAGCGTCAAAGAATATCGATTTTATTCCCATGGAGCATTGGTAGAGAAATTCTTAAATCGTAATATCGACACATTCCTGACTTGCGTTGTCTAAGGAAATAAAAAATCCGCTTGTACCTTTCATCTAACGAATTTAAATCTCAGAATACCGATAGAGTCGCATTCAATGGGTTTAGTCCACTTACTTTTGATTGAGTTAGAATTTGATGCGGGTTTGATAAAACACTGGAGAAGTAAATACCTTTTGGTTTGGCGATTCATAATAGCGCTTGGACAATCTGAATATTCCCTGTCCAAAAACAAAAATTTGAATAATTTATAATGAGAGACCTACTTTGTTCCGTCCAGAGTAACTATTCTATAACACAATTATTCAGTGATAGGTTTATACTAATAATATGTATACGAATATAATGACTAATGTTTCACTTTTTATAAACTATAACTCGTATAATAATCAGAAGCATTATAATGGTGGTTACCCGTTTCTTTTTAGAATAAAAGAACTCCTATTCTCCACCGAAAAACAAGACTAAAACTAGTTTAGTTGAAAAATCCCCTTATTCGGATTGCACCGATGACCTTACGCTTACCATGGCGTACTCTACCACTGAGTTAAATGCTTGTTTATTCGATTCATTATTATTATCCTTTTTCCATTATTAAGTCCGACTGCATAATATGTACAGGATATATCCATATATCACATAATATTAACATAGTTCATTTAGGACAATCAAGTTGATTACCCCCAAAAGTAAAAGTGGGCAAATTTTTTTTATTTTTTTTTTTTGATAAAAATAATGCAGTGAATTGTTATCAAGCCGACCCGCTGTTTACCCTTTACTGACCCATCAAAACAAGATTCACATGATTTTGATACTGTACCACTCGACTCGACATAGAGATTCGATAGATTTTCTTGAATCATGTGGATGCTTGTGCTTCGTACCCTGAACCGAATTCTTATTAAAAAAAAAAAAGAAAAGGAAAATTTCTATCGTTTTTTAAATTTTCCTGACTTAATGTGAGATGTGATAGGCAGATTTGTATCTGAACAATGGAATCGAAGCAATAGTTTAATTAAATTCTGATTCAAATTGAAGAAGAAATTAAGTGGGGTTCTACCCCCTTGCTGTTCGGTCGACCAATCACTGCCTGAACTGACGAGTCCTGTCCCTCCTTTCGCTTATAAAGTAGTATGGATGGGTCATTCATGAAATCCATCAAATCCAAAACAAAATTTTATGGATCATACCTAAAAGTATAAAGAGTGTTCAGATCTAGTCATGATCATTAGATTTATGGACAATTCAAAAAACTACTCATTACTATAATCCAAATTCATAGTAGATGACAGTTGGGCGGATTGCCCCTATCGTCTATGGTTCAGGACTCTCTCTTTCAGGATGCAGCGGGGATTTCGCTCCCCCTGTGGTTACTACGAAAGGAAGTTATCATGGATTATCATAGCCTCGAAGGAATTCTCCTGCTCATTGCCCGAGCGGTTAAATGGGACGGACTGTCAAGTTCGTTGGCGATATGTCTACGCTGGTTCAAAGCGCAGCTCGTCCAAAATTCGCCGCTCCTGAATATGATATAACGCAATTGATATAACCATTTGTCCCCCAGAAACAAGAAAGTGCCTGATCCGTCCAAGAGAAAGAGTCCATTGTTTGTTTCTCTCCTTCATGTTTTCTCATTCGTTCTGATATTTTCTTTCTAACGATCTAGATTCATAATACTTAATCAAGCAAAGATTATGAAGAAAAATCGTTTTTTTTTTCTCATGACAGGTTGATTATCCATTTTTGGCAATAAAAAAAAACTGTCAACACAGGTTTATAGTAATCCGTGTCACTTTCACTATCCATCGCTATGTGTTCTATGTGTATAGATTATCGTGTCTCTGATAATCAGTTAGTTATATCATTCGTGTCGCGTTACAAACGCGCGAAGAAATGTTTTTTCTGAAAAACCATTAGATATGTAGACCATCACCCTCGCTGGTATTGTAGTCAATTGGTCTGCACCGCCCTGGCAAGGCGACGTCTGCGGGTTCGAGGCCCCTTCATCCGAACTAGACCGACCGATGAATGGAGAATGATTTCTCTATTTTCCGTGAAAAAGGAGACAGGGACCAGATCTAATCCCAGTGGAGATCCTTATTCTTTTGGTTTTTCTTTCGCATTTATCATCAACAAATACAGGAATTTCCATTTCTCTTCCACTAGTGCCGAGTCTAGGTAGAGACATAAACTAGATAATTCGTACACTCGGTGGGGATTCCTAATTTGTTTTTTATATTTAAAGAGAACTCGTCTGACTTCTTTTCGATTTCTTGTAAAATGAAATAGAATCGAGTGCTCCTATTTTTATTTAACCGAGAGTACATACGCAAATGTATTTTTCGTTTATTGTACAATACATAATGCTTACATAAGTAAAACCTCGACAGAGTACTTGTCTGTTAACGACAACCCTTTTTAGCTTGACTTTGTTTGTGTATCCTCAATGACTAATTGGAAACAATCTATCCTCATTCTCATTGAAATTGCACACTTATTTTTGATGTATGGCCTCATCCAATCGCAAAAGAGATACTAATTCAATCAAAGAACAAGACCAAGCACCGTGTTCCTTTTTATTAAATTTGTGGAATTATTCGATCTTTTATACTTCCCCGTTCACTTTTCCTTCTCACTTCGACTCTTTTGGATCTGTGTGTATTCCTAGAATACCAGTCAATATACCTCTAATGTGTATGTACATAATTGTATGTATAAGTTAACGAGGAGGAGTAGTAAGGAAGCCCGGTCGGGTTATTTATAGAAAAGAAAAGTGGAAAATGATGCAAATTCATTGGATTCTTATTGATCAGGATCCCTTTCAGATTTTAGTATGGATAAAGGATCTTCCTAGGTTTACTATTCATTCTCGCCGATGAATCATTGATAGAGCCCGTATGTATTCAATTGACCGATTCATATCATCAGGATTCAATTCACCCATTGAATTTAAAGGAATCAATTCTCTCATCTCTATGGGATTGATCCCGATTATTGCGAAGTAAAAAAACAATGAGATTATGAAGTAAATATCCTTCTCATTTATTGCTACTGCACTGTTCCTTCTAGTCCTACTTGCCTTTTTACTTTCTCTACGTAAAAACAGTCAGTCACATGATTAATTGACTGTAACGTGATTTATTAGTTCTTATCAATGATTGAAAAGGTACGAAACTGATTCAACCCAATCTTAATTAAATGATCTTTCTGGATCATAAGTATCTGAGATAATAGTATCTGAGATAGTAGTATCTGAGCCGAATAGTATGGATGTATTTATTATCCTATTAATGATTTCATAAAGTTGTACTGTATACAGATTATGCCTTTTATATAGAGAAAGCCTATATCTAGGTCCCTATACAATATGTATTTACAGAGATTAGATATTCTAAAAGTACATCAAAAATAACAGTCCAATTCTATTTTTTGTTTGCTACATTTACTTGTGTGGATTTGATCAATTCACAAATAATTGAAGGCCACTCTTCCTAATTCCCCTGGTTTCTAGAATTTATATATATAAGGTATAGGTCCCGCGACTCTATCAAAGGAATCATGGAGCAAGACAAAAATATATGGCATAATTCTACTATAAATTAAATTAAATAAAAAAAAAGATAAAAGACAACGAAACCAAAGAAAGAATCTTTTCTTTTTTAGATTTCCCATCTCAAGACTCATGCTTGTCCATTACAGATGATCTGCGTATGTTCTATTCCATGATAACTTCTTCTTCAATTGAAAAAGAAGTAAGATTAATAGAGTAACCTTCTCCCAATTTTTTATAGCTTAACATCATGACATGAGATGAGTCAAAACAAGCATAAAAAAGCTCTAGGAGTCTAAAAAAAGGTGAAATGCGCGATATGTGATCGCTCAACTGCAGAAAGAGCTATCTTATTATGTGTAGAACCTCTTATGACAACAACTATCCTTTTCCAATAGAAAGTAATGATGTCGTAATCTAATATAATTAGAATAGCGGAAGCGGCTTTCTCTTCTTCTTAGAACAGTAAAAGTAAAGAAAAGGGAAACAAATAAGAAAAAAAAAAAAACCAATTTCAGATTTTTTCTTTTTGTAATATCCATATTCTGTAAGTCTGGTTTATCCAATAGAATTTTAGGAAGATTCGTTTGGAAAAAACTTTCCTATCATGCGTAGATTTCGGTTTCGAATACAACTATAAATCATATCATTCTTTGATCGAATGGTTAGTTATTCATTATTGTATTTTCCTTATTCATTACTGTAGTTCAGTAAATTTTTGAAACAGAGACAATTCTTTTTTTAAAGCTTTGCAAACGATCAAATTAAACAATTGATAGAATTCAATTACTCATATTACTCGATTAGTAGTACCCCTAAGTCCACTCCTTCCCATACTACGAGTGAGAGGGAAAATGTAATAGCTACCATTAAGCAGCCCAAGCGAGACTTACTATATCCATATATTATGTCTCCTATCTCTATGAGGAATTATTCCTATTATTGATCATAATCCATAGTGAATCAATGGCACAGGAGTCCAAATGGAATTGCTGACTTAACTTAAGGCTATTGATGCACCAATCCAATGAATCTACTCGTAACAGATATAAGATTTTTTCTGGTAGACATCGTAAGCATTAATCATCAATACACAGTACACACACCTTTTCCGGAAAATGAATAGCAAAGAATACTCCTATCCCAATGGAACATTTAGGAGTACTAAGACTATTGTTTGTTACCCTTTTTCATAAGCAAAGACATCAAATATCCCCATCAAGAAGATAACTATCTATCAGATACCGCTATTTCCTATTTGATCTAGCCTTACTGTTTTTTTTGTGAAAGAAGTGGGTAGACACCATCACCAGTATTCCTACATTCTTTCTTTTTTTTTCGGTAATCCCCCTATCCTACACTGGCAAAGAAATTTTTTTGTTTCTTCAACTTTTACTTTTACTCTTACTCATACGATGCCGACCACTATCCTGATTGAATGTTTGGTTACTCAGAGACTCTCGTGAGTCCTGGATACGAGTATCTTCAGTCCTTTCACAACTTCTAAATTATTCCCTCAGCCTATCCATCGAATTCCAACAGAGTCCGTAGACCACCGGTGGAGTGTAAGATAATTAGGAATTCTTGTAGTCCTTTCGTACATCTTTCTTCATCCTAGTATCAAAAAATGGAGTGTCCTTAGGAACCTTTGGATACCCAGCTTTTTCCGACCTCTTACTTTCGTGTTTTGAATCCAGAATTTACATTTCCACCTATTTATTTATTCTATTTATAACTCTTATTTTTCTACTTTTATTTATTCTACTTATAAAATAATGCCGAACCAATCATAATCATATTAAAATCATAACATATTAATAGTAAGGCTACTTCATCCTATGTGTACCGGTTTGGGCCACACCCAAAGCCCGGATTTGAGACAAAAATTGACTTTCTTTAAAAAAAATTGACTTTCTTTATAGAACTACAGATTCTAAAAATAAAGTATCGATAGGCTTATCCTTTTGCCTCTCCTTCTCCGGGGACAGAATTCGTCGAGTTAACTCAGCAGAATAAGAAATCCCAAGTTTTTTTGTTGATCAGGCGACACCCAGATTTGAACTGGGGAGAAAGGATTTGCAGTCCCCCGCCTTACCACTTGGCCATGTCGCCAAACCAAATTCGATCCACATAAATACAAAATAGATTTCTGGTCAAAGACTTAAAAATTAAGGGCAAATTGGAACCATTAACTATGTGTTTTGTTTTTTTTTGGAAATTAGTGAAAGTTCTCAATATGTATCTCCAATTGTTGCGTTTCCTTAATGGCATAACAAAATCAAATTGATTTATGACTAATCAGTATCAATTATTTTCAATAATCATCTTTTTTCAATGTCAATTATACCAATATAAATTATAACATAGATATGTTATATGTTAAACCTCAAACAGCAATTGTTCACAGATACCGCTCTTATGTACCTATCCCATATCCTATATAGAATCCGTCATGCCTTCTTCTTTTATTTTTTCATTTTCTATTGCATAGAAAAAATAGAATTATGATATAGTGCGACCTGACTTCTGTTGCCACAGAGTGAAATTACGATAACAGAATGTGATATGCGGACAGGTAGATAGCTATATTGGGCATGCACTTAATAATATTACTCCTATTACCAATTCATCATAATTCTATATATCTACCTAGCAAAAAATATTCGAGAATTTTTTTTGAACATGAATGAAACTCAATAAAGTAAGTATTCTAAAAAGGGATCTCTATATTGTTCCTGTCTTTTCTTTATCTCCTTCTAAGATTTCAATTTCATCCTGAATCCATTTATTTTTTTTGTGTACCAATCAATCTGACTCGTTATCTCATAATAAGAGGATTATTCTGTTATATCATCATAATAGGTAGAACATTGATCATAATAATGGTAGAAATTTAATGAAGTTTTTATATTCGATATAAGACTCCTAAGTGTAAGTGACAGAATTGTTTCCCCGGACTGCTTTTCAATTCCATTTTCCATTGTACCTGTCGCAATTCGAACTTGCGGTCGAAAATGGCTCCTTCATTTCCTCTGTCTCATTTCCGTTCATACGTATGAAAATAATATAGGGAGTTTGGGCTAAAATTTCATGGATCAGTAAACTAATATACATTCCATTCATGCAGATCGATCCGTATGTTCTATAAATAGTGAGCTCAATAATGGATGTTTCAATAAACAGGAAACTTATTAATTAAGAGCTCCGGACTGTATGGAAATGAAGGAATGTCCCCAATAGCCGATTTGTAGTCAAGATCCAATTTGAGGGTTTTTTTTAGGTTTCATTAATGAGGGCTTGACGAAGATTTCATAGTATCACAAAATGAAGATTACAGATCAAGAAATTTAAATTTAAATATTGTGGAAAGAATACTCAATTGGTAGAACCCTTGTAAACGAAAGAGATGCTGTGTATGATCACTCACATATTCTTCTGACTTATATGTACCCGCTGGATTAATTTGGAAACCGGTAGAGATGTGCAGAACCAACCGTTTTTATTGGAACCTTCCCCTAAATGAATTCCCGTAACCTTTTAAGTACAGGAATTATACATAATGGTGATCATCAAATATGTCAAAGTCCGGGTATTTACTACCGTTCGAATTGGAGCCATAACGGAATTCTGTCTATACCAGCACAATAATATCAATGGGGAGGAAGATCGGAATTCTAAAGTGATAGAAAGCAAGGATATGGCCGTGTAGGGGTGGTTTTTGTGTTTGGCCGGGTATTTGACGTGTGTAGAAACAAAAAATATCTATTCATAATTCTATCATCAGCGATGGTTTCGAATCTAAGAGAAATCTATATAATGTTTGTTACCCTGAAATTTTCTTGTCTTTCCCGAATGATAAGAAAAAAAATGATGGGTCAAAAGAAAATGCTATTTTGGAATGTATCAACACTTTGCTTGTGTAGGCGGGGATCACGGTATTTTTCTTATTCTTTATGTTAGAATACAAAGAAATTTTTTCAACAAAGATAATTAGTAAGGATTGGTCGATACGAATATGAACCGGACTACTGAATCTTGATATACCTCATAACATACATTTTTATTTACACCACGATATGTATTGGCGCTTCTGCGGATCTTTTGAATGCGAATTAAATTGGAATGGGTTACACTTGACGATATGAATCACGTGAAAAATAACGGATTCGTTCTATAGCGGATCTGTTACAGGATCAATTCGGACTGGTCTTTGTTCGTTAGAAATGCCGGTTCGATGAACTATATGTCGGAGCAATTCTGGCATAAATTTGATACCGACTCCTCAAAATTTGGTACTGCACTTCATTAACAACCACTTATGAATCGGTTTTTGCCTATAACATCCTTTATCTCAAGTTGTTGATCGAACTATCCATGAACAAATCGTTCATGGCGAAACTTTAGTTTATTTTTGGTCCTGGAGGATTGACGGGGCAACTGCATTTTCGGAATCGAGATATTCTCCTAGCCACTATGGACGTATTTTCCGATTGACCGTCCGAAGGAATCAATTGTTGTGTGGACTTAATTGTATCCGTAGCGCTTCATGTGAGGATTTGTCATTGGGGATCTATAGAGAGTCCATTTTATGAATATCTGAAAGAATCAAACGAGGGCCAGATAGTTTATTTATCCACCAAATAGGCTGAATATTATATGTATCACGTAAATTCTTTGGCCTTTTGAATCGGGGTATTCAGGAAGAACAGGTTGTTCCGCCCGATACCGTCAAGAGTTCCTGACTATTTCAGGGAACCGATTCATCTTAGAAGTATTTTTCCCCTTTCCAATAGTTTTCTATTGGAGCTTCCCTCAGCCTTTTAATCGAGCATAATATGCGAATCGTCGGGCTTTAAATGAGTTCTAATTGCACAGCGCCAAGCGTTCCTCTTTCTCATTCCGAGAGGTTCATTGTTGGGAACTGGACTGGAACGCCAAACGGCCTCTAGATTCGGGGGTTTGTCCGCTATAGCCGAACACGAGGGAAATATTATTTATACTTGCCCCACAGATCATTTTATCAAGTAATGGGACACTACATAATATCGTATTCCATTAGTTTTATCTATCAACTTTCCACAAAAATACTTGTTATGCATCAAAAACATCAGGTTCCGCGTGGTAAATGCATTAAAATGACACATTCTATCGGAACGTGCGGCTACAGTTGGGGGGAACTTGCTTTAGGAAAAAACGTATTAGTAGCTTATTGCGCATGGTAAGTTTACAACTTCTGAAGACGCAGTACTAATTAGCGAACATCTGTTAATGAAGATATTTATACTTCTTTTCAATCCGGAAATATTAATCAGTTCAGACTCATGTGACAGCCAAGGACCTAAAGAATCACAAGGAATACCCAGCACTAGAGGCTCCTTTACCCTCCGCGACAATTTAGACGAAATGGCGTTGGGATGGCTGGGATTTGGGTAGAACAGGTGGATATTTAGTAGGTAAATTAACACCTCAGACCGCCACGAATCGTCCGTATGCTCCAGAGGGGGATAGATGATTACGAGCCTACTTGACTTCAGGTATCCACTGCAAAAGAAACTTCTCTAAAACTCCTATAGGCGGAAAGAGTCGCGTTATTGATGGGAGATGGATCCGGAAAAAAGGGGTTCCTGTTATAATTCGGAAATGTCTTCGTGAAGATATTTCACATAAACGTGAATCAAGTAGTGATAACGTACTGTAAGCATGGGAATAAGGTTATCAGTTCAAAAATTTTGCCTATACAAGATATGCCCTAGTTGCAAGATGGAACCTGTGAATGGTCTTCAAGCCCATTCGGAGTAACCATCACGATGATGTGGGCAGATATTTGTTTGAATGCCTCGCTCGGGTTGCGGGGGATCTGCTAAATAGACATTATAGAATAGGCACCTTTGATGAGAGATATGAGCAAGAGGCTTCGAGAAAACTAGTGTTTTCCGAATTAATGAAGCCATAGCAACAAAAAATCCCTGGGGCTTTTGAACCCGAATATCCGGGCAAAGCAGAATATTTGTATGAAGACTGAAATCCTTTTGAACAACCTGTTTCTAATAGGAAATTCCTATATTTAAACTTAGATTCGAGTCAGAGTTGATGATAAAACCATGGACGTTTCTAGTGGACATTACTCACTTGTTACACACAACCCCTTAGAGAAGGCTAAGCAGGGTGACAACGAGTAGGGGAAATGAAGTTTTTGGCCATAGGGATTTGGTGTTGCCTCATAGTTTACAAGAGATGCTACTTATAAATCTGATCATATTGAGCCGTCAAGAAGTACTTGGTGCTGAACCGATCCTTGGAGCAGATTATCTAACCCAGAAGATGCTCCCGACCTTTTCTGAATTGCTCGTTCGAGAACTACGATCTGTTAGCTCTATAACGGAATCATTCTTGTACTGAGAAGAACTCCAATTAAAGAAGGAAGCTTGATCTGGATAAGCAGAATTTCCTATTATTCTATGATTGACCGGTATAAACATCAACAACCTTCGAATTGGACTAGTTTTTCTCCTCAACAAATAAAGCTTGGGCCCACAAAATTTTACCTAATGAGAGATGAGTTGTGATAGGTGACAAACCCTAGTACGTTCATAAGACCAATAAACCAAAAAAGATGGATGTGTTTGGGAAAGAACTCTGGGCCCATAAAATGGAATTTGCTTTGGAATTAGCGAGTGATTGGAGCTGAAAACGCAAACCCGAATTTTGTGACATGCGGGTGGATGTGTTGATTCTCGATACGAAGATATCAAAGGGATACATCACTCGCATGTCGCATGGACTCTGTGGTGGTATTTTGACACGGCTTCCTAGTTTATATCGCGAATCTTTTAGATAAACCCCTTAAGGAATTAGAAGGCCTAGTATACTGCGATGTGTGATTTGATCAAAATTTTCTTTTTACCCGATTCGGACTGAGAAACTGTCATCTCCCATTCATCCGATTGGGGTGCCCCGGCGCTGCATTTGTTTTGGAGAATAAAGTACCAACGAAACCGAATTATAGGTGTATTCAATACTCCAAATGCCAGGGGAATTGATCCATGGTCCCGATTCCGTATAAATAGGATTGCCAGTTGATACCTCGGAAAAAAAACACTTTTTGTGTGAATCACTATTCCATTTCTTAATACGAAGATTCGTTTAACAAGCAAATTGCAAGGGTTACAGATTCTATCTCTCGCATATATGCGTCAGGGGCATCATGGGATAGACCATCGAGTGAGTAGGGACCTAAAGATCGAATAGACGATATATAGACAAGTAAATCCTTACTGGTCCCAAATACTCTTTTAGGGGATTCATCAAATTTGACGTTAAGTAAACTACTCAAAAATCCTACATTTTT
This sequence comes from Musa balbisiana, assembly GCA_004837865.1. Taxonomy (NCBI): domain Eukaryota; kingdom Viridiplantae; phylum Streptophyta; class Magnoliopsida; order Zingiberales; family Musaceae; genus Musa; species Musa balbisiana. The sequence continues at coordinate 19,482 of PYDT01001004.1, forward strand.
CTTTTGTCATCAGTAATTCGTCAAATTAAAGTAAAAAAGCCGAATGATCGTTGGGCCTTTAGTGGGAACTTGAGTACGAGTAGTTCTTTTTTGGTAGGGTTTTTCGAACAACTTTTAAAATACGGAAGAATCCCCTGTTGGAGGTAACTAACTTGATCCGGATGAAAGGAAACCTTCCGCCCGATTTTCAAAGGGGGAATCCAATTCCTACAGGACCTATCTCGATTTTCTTTTGCTAGCCCATAGCGAAAAAACCTACTTTCTTACGATTAACGAGGTTGATTCGAATATGAGATCCATCCTCGTAAATCGCATACCACTTTTTTTTACTACCCAAGGCTTTTTCGAGGCATTTCGAAATCGAGATCTCTACAGGAGCAGGTGCTGATCAGAGAACAATTAGCCGATTCAGATTTGCGAATTATTACAGGTAATCATTAGTAGAATGGAGGAATTAGGGAGGATGGGTCCACTGAAATGAATGGGAAGATAGACAATTAGAAGAAAAAAGGATTTTTTGGTTAGACTCATGGAAGTAGCTAAACATTTTTTAATTGAACAAATGTAGAACCGAAGGATGGTTTTGTGCTTATTACCAGTTCCTTCCTCCCTAGTGAGACCATCTTCAGATAGATGGGGGTAACTACTGAGTTCGGATCTTAATGAACTCGATAGACGAGTTTCTATCGATAATACTCTTACCCGTCATTAGCACCAAGTAATCTACTCCAGGGGAATTGTAATGGTCAGGAGATTGGTACAGAGGCCGTGGATACCACTTCCTTGGTGAATGGGATCCGGGACAACCAATGGGATGGTCATAAGTAAGTTTACAAGTCCTTTTCAGAGTATTGAAGGCAAAGAGGGAAGATTCGCGTGAGACTCTCTTGGTACACGTGTCGATTATTCGATGGGGGGGGGGGGGGGCGTTCGTCCTTGTCGTGGTCCTTCGCTTCATTACGCAGTTTGATTACCTCGAGAAATAGCAATAGATCTTTTTTTTTTTTTCCAACATTTTAATTCGTGGTCTAATTCAGAAACATGTTGCTCTAACATAGAATTGCTAAAAGTAAATTCGGGAAAAAGAACCCATTGTTGGGAAAATAACGTTCAAAGAAGTTAGGCGGGGTCATCCTGTATATTTGAATAGAGCACCCACCCTGCACAGCTATGCTACAGGCGTTCCAACCCTTTTTTAGTGGAGGGACGCGCTATTTTTTTTGACATCCATTTAGTTTGTAAGGGCTTCAATGCAGACTTGATGGGGACAAAATGCGCTGTTCCGTACCTTTCTCTTTGAAGCTCACGCGGAGCTCGTTTACCTTAGTTTTCCTTCATAGGACCTCTCTGTCTCCCGCTATTGGGATCCTATTTTCCGTCACCACTCAAGATATCTTATCGGCGGTCTATTATAACGCATCGGGAATCGTCGAGGTAGTTGTGCAAAGAGGTATAATCCATATAGATAAGTTGCGGAAATATTTTTCCAAAATAAAAAGGTTGACAATAAAAAAAATGACTTAGGTATACGAAAAAGAAAGAACCCTATTTTTCTAGTTCCTATGATGCACTTGGAGCTTATCAAAACAGAAAAGAATTAGTAGTAGTCTTTGTGGCTCCGATGGAGATAGCTCAACGTGTCATTGGCCCCCCTCAAGAGAAGTTCCCATCGAAGCTTCAATATGAATCTTTGGGTACTATCATGGATTTATGGCACTATCTAATAGAAGGAAGTGCTAACAAAGGAACGTTGTAGATACATTCGAATAACTGGCTCATATTCTTTTATCGGGAAATAGAAGAAGCCTACAGGGGTTTTGTCGAGCCTACTCATACGCTATCTAAACTAAGAGAAATCAGATTAGGCGATGTTCGGGCCCATGGGAATTCGGGTCTCCCCAATTTCAAATGGTATCATAATTTCTTACTTTCTGCGTGAATCAAGATTGAGATTGAGGAAAGGAAGTTTCGAATCACTAACTCAGGTCCATTGTGAATCCGACTTAGCCAGAATAAATAAAGAGGTACTCGCTCCTTAGGCCAGACACCCGGGCCGATTGGGCTTTCACAATAAAGTGATAATGAACTGTTATGAAACGACTATAGCAGGTGAATAGATCATTTCGGAATGGCATATACATCACATATCTTGGATCAAGTAAAGGACTTTGGGTTTCCAACAAGCCACTGCTACATCTATTTCATTAGGAATTGATGATCTGTTAACAATCCCTTCTAAGGGATGGTAGCCAAGACGCTGAACAACAAAGTTTTATTTTGGATAAACACATCATGATGGGAATGTCCACGCGTAGAAAATACGTCAATCCATTGAGATATGGTATGCTCCAAGTGAATATTTGAGACAAGAACAGGAATCCTAATTTTCGAGATGACTGAATCTTATAATCCAGTATATCTAATGTCCTTTTAGGCGCTAGAGGAACCTGCCATCTCAGCTACACCAATTAGTAGGTATGAGAGGATTAATGTCGGATCCCCAAGGACAATGATTGATTTTTACCATTCAAAGCAATTTACGTGAAGGACTTTCTTTGACAGATATAATTTCCTGTTATGGAGCGCAAAGGAGTTGTGATAATGCCTGTCCGAACATCAGATGTGGAGACGCACACGTAGACTTGTGAAGTAGTTCAACATATTTGTGTACGCTAGAAACAGATTGTGGCACTATCCGAGGTTTTCAGTGGGCCTCGAAATGGGATGAAGGAAAAAATTTTTGTCCAACATAAGGGGGCGGTCTAGCAGACGAATATATATCGGTCTACGATGCCTTGCCCCCCCCCCCCTCGAATCAAGATATTGGGATTGGACTTGTCAATCGATTCTAACCTTTCGAGCACAAACCAATTATATTCGAACCACCTTTACGTGCAGCGAGTACATCTTGGATCTGCCAATTATGTTATGGTCGGAGTCTACTCCATGGCGACCTGGGTCGAATTGGGGAGAGCTCTGTAGTATTATTGCGGGTCAATCAAGTGGGGGGAACCAGGAACTCAACTAACATTAAGACTTTTCATACCGGTGGAGGATTCACAGGCGGTACTACTGCGAGCATGTACGAGCTCTTCTAATGGAAAAATAAAATTCAATGAGGGGATTGGTTCAATACAACACGTACCCGTCATGGGCATCCTGCTTTTCGATGTTAAGCTGTAATGTAACCATGAGAGTCGGGATGGAATTCTAAAATTAATGTAAATATGCCACCAAAAAGTTTTATTTTAGTTCAAAATAATCAATATGTAGAATCAGAAACAAAGTGAATTGATGAGATTCGTCGGAAAGTCCACTTTCATTTAAGAGAGAATGTACGAAAACATATTATTATGAATCAGAGGAGAAATGCAACTGGAGTACCGATGTAACCATTGCACCTGGAATATACATTATGGTAATGTTCATCTATTATCAAAACGAGTATTTATGGAATTAGCGGGAGGTCCGTGCAGATCGAGTATATGTTCTTTTTCGCTTCCACAGGATAGCAAGATCAAATGAATGTTATTTTTTCTGTCGAAGAAAAGATATATCTACGCCCGATCAAGATAATGGATCGGAATAAGACATAAATTGTTGGAGATTTGGTAAAAAAGATAAGAAAATTATGACTATTCAATAAAGACCGATCAAACGATGTTAATGGTTCATTGGAATGCAGATATCCTTCTATATCCAAGGGAACTTCTTATTCTTGGCTGCGAAAAAACGCGAATGAAAATAGATTCATCATCCCATTACAATACAATCAAGAACGAGAGAAAGAACTAATACCCTGTTTTGGTATTTCGATCGAAATACCAAAAAACAGGGTATTTTAAGTAGAAATAGTAATTCTTGATTATTTGATGATCACGATACAGAAGAAGCCCCAATCGGGAATTACTAAATATGGAACAGTATACGTAGAGGTCAATTTCAATAATAAACACAAAGAGGAAGTTGATGAGTATCGAGGACCAAAGAAATTAGTCCGATTTTAACCAAACGAAAGTAGATCGGTTTTTTCATTCCGAGAAGGGCAATCTTACCCGGAATATTCGTCGTAATGGTCCGGAAACAATAGTATCATGGATGTAGTACACAACTCGCTTAAATACAAGAAGTTCGAGTAGGCCCGGATTAGTAGAGTGGAGAGAAAAAAAAAAAATATTGGAACTAAAAATTATTTTTTCCGGAGATATTTATGTTCCTGGAGAGAGGCAGATAAGTTATCCGGCACAGCGGCATTTTGAAACACGGAGGGAAACAGAAAAAAAAAAATTTCTAAGGAATCAAAAAAATGGAAAAATTGGATCTATGTCCAACGGATCACACCTACCAGGACAAAGTTTTTGGTTGGGTTCGACCGTAGCAAACTATGTGGAAATAGCTGATGGCCTAAATGTTAAAATGTAGCAACACTTTTTCCTCAAGATCTCCTGCGGGGAAAAGGATAAGGTCCAACTTAGAGTTGTCACTATATCCTTCATGGAAATGGCAGTCAATTCGAGGACGGAATTTCTCACCCCAAGTATTCAATTAGTTCGGACTTGCTTAGTATTGAATTGGGATCAAGAGCAAAAAGGTTCTCCGGGAAAGAGGTTCACGCTCCTTTGTGAGGTAAGAAACAAATGATCTGCTGCGAGGATTCATAAGAATTGAGTTAGTGCAAGCAACTATTTCGTATACCGGAAAAAGATATGATAGGGCAAGTTCAGGATTGATTTCCGATAATGGATTAGATCGCACAAATATCAATCCTTTTTTTTACAAGGCCAGGATTCAATCACTTACCCAACATCAAGGTACTATTGGTACATTGTTAAAATCGCAAATACGGAATGCCAATCTTTGATAATTTTGTCATCATCCAATTGTTTTCGAATTGTCCCTTCATGGTTCAAAATATAACAATATGACAAATAATCGATCCCATTAATCCCAATTAAGGATTTGCTGGGTCCCTTATGCACTATTGTACCTAAAATAGCAAATTTCTATTCATCTTACCATTTAATAACTTATAATCAGATCTTGTTAAAGATATTTGCTACTTGACATTTCAAAGCCTCCAAGTACTTCAAGTACTTAAATACTGTTTAATAGATGAAAATAGGAGGTTTAATCCCGATCCATGCAGTAACATCATTTTGATCCATTCCATTTGAATTGGCACTTTCTCCTCACGATTATTGGGAAGAGACATCTACAAAAATTAGTATGGACAATTTTTTTGTTAAAATTATGTCTATTCAAATACGAACCACACGTAGAAAAATCTGGTCAGATCATAATTGTTCTGTTGACTCCTTAGTTATCCTGATCGGCTAAGCCCTATTTGGCCACGTCCATGAGCTCTGTTTCACGGCCATTATGGAGAAATCTTTACGAAGAGATACATTATTACATTTTATATGAAAAATCGAGATCTGGTGACATAACGCAAGGTCTTCCAAAAGTGGCCAATCTTAGAAGTCCGTTCTACTATTGATTCATATCGATGACCTCGAAGGAGAGTTGAAGTGGAACGAGGTATACCAAAAATTCTTGGAATCCCCTGGGGATTCTTGCTTCAAGCGGAGCTAACCATAGTTCAAAGTCGTATCTCTTTGGTTAATAAAATCCAAAGGTTTATCGATCCCAGGGGGTACAGATCCATAATAGACATATATGAGAGCAATATTGTACGTCAAGTACATCAAAAGTGTTGGTTTCAGAAGATGGAATTTCGAATTTTTTTCACCTGGGAATAATCGGTATTTTGCGAAGCGGAACGAGCGGGGCGTGCTTTGGACGAAGCGAATCTATCGGCACCTTTGGAATAACGAGGGCATCTTTGAATACTCCAGTTTCATATCCGAAGCAAGTGTTCAGAAACCGCTCGATTTTATCAAAAGTCCTACGGGGTCGTATTGTGGTTGAAAAGGCCTTGAAAGAGAACGTTGTTCTGGGTGGGATTATACCTGTTGTCCGATTCAAAATTCGTGCACGTTCAAGGCAAGACAAGAGCATTTATTTGGAAATCAAAGAAAGAATCTATTCGATTTGGAAATGAGAGATATTTTGTTACACCCTAGAGAATTCTGTTGTTCTACGTCCCATTTCCATGAGACCTCATAACAATCGTTTACGCGATTTATGATTCCTAAGAGCAGATTCTTTTACTTTACTATCTTTTCACTTTTACTATCGTCTTTTTTAACTTAAACTGCTGTCCGAGTATGATTTGGTAAAAAAAAATAAGTAATTACAAGACATTAATGGTTTTTACCATGTATCAACGGTTAATTCCCGGTAGAAGTTCCATCGGAACAATTATTTATTTCAAAGTACCTCGTCTCTTTGTTAAAAAGTTAAAAAAAAAAAGAAAAACAAAAAGGAAGTGTGGGGTACAACTGACAAGAAGATATTGGAACATCAATTTGGAAGATATGATGGAGGCCGTAGTTCATTTGGTCATGGTACTAAGAATGGAATCCTAGAATGGCCCCTTACATCTCTGCAAAGCGTAAAGGTATTCATATTACAATCTCACTAGAACGGCTCGTTTTTTATCAGAAGCCTGTGATTTAGTTTTTGATGCAGCAAGTAGGGGAAAAACTTCCGTAAATTGTGGTACCAAAAAATAAAGCAGCGGATTCCGTAGCATCAGCTGCAAACGGGACCCCGGTGTCATTATGTTAATAAAAAATGGTCGGTGGTATGTGAACGATGGTTCTACTACGGAAACGAGACTTCAAAAGTTCAGGGATTTAAGCGGCAGAACAAAAGATGGGGGAAAACTCAACCGTCTTCCCAATAAAGGAGATGACGCAATGTTGAAGAGAAAATTATCTGCCTTGCAAACATATCTCGCGGTATCAAATATATGACGGGATGCCTCTGAATGTGCTAATCGTTGATCAGCAATGAAGAATTAGATGTCTCGAGAATGTGTAATTTTAGGGATTTCCGGTTTCGACGATTTGTTTAATCGAACCCACCAAATTGTGACCCCGATCTCGCAGATATTTCGATCCCAGCCAATGATGACGCTAGTAGCTTAAAGCGATTGGTTCTTAACAAATTAGTATCCGCAATTTGTGAGGGCCTGGTAGCTATATAAGAAACGGTTGATGATGATACGATCATAGTTAATATTTTGGGAATTGTTTTTAATAGATTTTGGATCGGTTACTATTCTTGAATTAAAAAAAGAAAAAAACAAAAGGGAAATGTGGGCATATTGATAATATGTTATGATGTTATGTGATTTCTTGGTATCTAGTAATTCGTGAATCCTAATACGATGCTTGAATACAATTAGGATTCAAGTTGGTGAGTGGAGAAAGAGATGGTTGCATCAAAAATTTTTTTTGAAAGTTTCAATTTTGTTAGAGGACCATATGAATGTTATAACCATGTTCCATTAAAACACTCAAGGGGTATACGATATTGGGTTGTAGAAAGTAGGCCAACATTCTATTGGCACATAGGAGGGTTTACAGTCCATGCCAGTACTGATCACTTCTTGGGTAGTAATTGCTATCTTATTAGGTTCGGTTGATCCTAGCTGTTCGGAATCCACAAACCATTTCCGACCGGCGGTCCAGAATTCTCGAATGTCCTTGAATTTATTCGAGACTTGAGAAAAACCCAGATTGGAGAAGAATATGGTCCTTGGGTTCCCTTTATTGGAACTATGTTCCTATTTATTTTTGTTTCTAAACTGGTCAGGCGCCTTTTACCTTGGAAAAACAGTATTACGTACCTATGGGGGAGTTAGCTGCGCCCACGCATGATATAAATACTACTGTTGCTTTAGCTTTACTCACGTCAGTCCGCATATTTTTATGCGGGTCTTAGCAAAAAAGGATGTGGGGTTATTTTGGCGAAAAACATTTCAACCAACTCCAATACTTTTACAATTAACATCCTAGAAGATTTCACAAAACCCTTATCTTTTAGTTTTCGACTTTTAGGGAAATATTGGCTGATGAATTAGTAGTTGTCGTTCTTGTTTCTTTAGTCCCTTCAGTAGTTACGATACCTGTCATGTTTCTTGGATTATGTACAAGTGGTATTCAAGCTCTTATTTTTGAAACGTGAGCTGCGGCTTAGTAGGTGCAATCATGGAGGGTCATCAGTGACATAGCTTTCAAAAGCGTCTTTTATTATTATTATTAAGTAAGTTTATCCCAATTCTTGCATGGTTCAAGATAATCCAATTGGTTGGGAACATAATAACGTATTACTATATGACTTGAGTTTTAGGAGAAAAGATGGACGGTATTACAGAATTGTAAAAAAAAAAGAAGGGTTGGGGAGGTTATACTAGATGTAGCTATGGGTCTATAAGCTCGGACCCCGTCTATGTTTCTAGGAATGATTCTAGAATCCGATTTAATCTAAAAAAAAATGCGGGTGGTTTACGTTTTACGTTATGGAAGAAACAAATCTTCTAGTCTATTAGAATGACATCTAGATATCATTCGGTTATATAAGGCTATCCCTATATCCTAGATAACTCACTATATTACAAAGTACATGCAATACGGAATTAAATAGATTACTATATTACATAATATACTATTTTGATCATCAAAAATTCTACTCTGTAATCATAATATAATCCATACATAATATAATCCTATAATAATAATATCATATAATAATAAATAAATAAATAAATAAATAAATAAATAAATAAATATAAGTAATAAATATAAGTAATAAAATAAGTATTAGTAACTTAATAATTGTTTAATATTAGTTTATAAAAGATAATATTAAATATTCATAGGTAAAATATCTAAGTATCAATAAGTATTAGTTAATATAATCATTTATAATTATATTATCGATAATTATTGGTATTAATTATGACTTATATATGATATGGTTACTACTACACATACTTGTATATTACACATATTGATATTTATATTGATTTGATTGGTAGTAATTTTATTGGTATAATCTTGATTGATATTGATTGCAGCTCACACTGCATTTAGTCACACTCCATTTAGGACGGATCAATATCAGTCCTTCTATTTTGTCTGTGATTGTGGATTGAATGAACAAAGAGATGAACTCAGAATGTGTAGTAAAGAACGAAGAATTAAATGAAAGAGTGGTCGAAACAAGAATACATAGTTCAGAACTGTATGCATAGGGATTTCAAAACTCCAATGGGTAAAAAACGAGAGAGTTGTGATGATTTGTCGTAATTTTAGTAATATTATCATTTCAATCGGAGTTTTTAGTTACTTCGACCGCTGGATCTTAATGAAAAAATGAGTAATAATTCATGGTTGTTGTATCATAACCATTTCTTTTTTTTTTGTGCGAGGAACTTACCATGAATCCACTGATTTCTGCCGCTTCCGTTATTGCTGCTGGATGGCCGTGGGGCTTGCTTCTATTGGACCTGGGTTGGTCAAGGTACTGCTGCAGGCCAAGCTGTAGGGAAGGTATGCGAGAAAACCAGAAGCAGAGGGTTAAACGACGAGGTACGTATGCTTTAGGCTAGCTTTTATGGAAGCTTTAACAATTTACGGACTGGTCGTGGCGTTAGCGCTTTATCTTGCGAATCTTTGTTTAATCCTAGAAAATAATAGAAAAAAGTACCTTACATGACTTTTTTGATTCATTACCTTTAACTTGAACAACTTGGAATTGCCTTTGCTTCTTCGAATTATATTTACACTTTACTTATAAATTATTATTTGTTGAGACGATACGCAAGAAGGGCTGGATGAGGATGAGGAATTACCAGATTCGCTTGCTTTCTTCCTTTCTGTCCTTAGCTTAGTACAATAGAAAATTTTTTACTTTCATTGTTCGAAGCGTTTCAACAAACGAAATAGTTATCAATTGATCTGAGATCTAAGACCTAAGTCAAGTTCTATTGGAACTTCTTGAAAACTTCAAAAAATAAGAAATTTCAAACAAATGATTTAATCTATTGCCATTAAATAAAGTGGACCTGAAAATTAATAAAAAGAAATCGATCAAAAAAGGCGAGTGAAGTGATACAAAAAGAACTCTGTTCTTTGTTAGTCTATCCATAAGAGAGGGGAGCATATGAAAAATGTAATCGATTCTTTCGTTCCTTGGGTCACTGCCATCGCCGGGAGTTTCGGGTTAAACCGATATTTTAGCAACAAATCCAATAAATCTAAGTGTAGGGCTTGGTGTATGATTTATTTTGGAAAGGAGTGTGTGCGAGGTGGTGTATTCAGAATAAGTGGATCCATCCAGCTGCACTTTATTTATGGTATTTATAGGAGAAATAGGAAAAAGGTTTGCCGATCTCGAGGATACTTCTGAATAAAATTAAGAAATCAGATGTAAGAACCATAGCAATTTCGTGACTTATTGGTAAATCACTTTGATTCTCTATCACCAATAATGTGAGACCATTAACATGGTTAAAGCTAAATTGTTTAAAGGCAGGTAAAACATGGTACTCTTTCTACCACTTCTACCACTACGTTAGTAACGAATGGTTACAAAAAAATAGTTGGTTAATTTATTGATTTGATATAGAACACTCATATCGATAAAGAATTTTTAACCATTACTAGAAAAAATGAGCACTTGCTTTTTATCTAATGCCGAAATGACGACCTATTATAAAAAAGAGGAATTTTGGACTTGAAGAAACAAATAAAAAATATAATAATTATTATTTTTCATTTAAAAATAAAAAATGAAATAGAATTCTAAAATTTAAATGATAAATAAAATACAAAACAAATATAAATAAAATACAAATAAGAAACAACTTTGCTGACAATTCTAGATTTTGTCTGGTCTAGTCCGAAGAGTCCTCCTGATATTCTGGTCTTGTTCAGTTTGACATCTTTGAATACAAACAGAAAAGAGAGGGTAGGCTCAATGACTTAAAAAGATATGGGAATACCCCATCCGTAAAATAACTAAAATAATTGAGCGTGAGAGCCAAATGAATCGAACGATTCATGTTTGGTTAGGGAAGAGCGCATGGAGTTTTGAAATATGGTAAGATAATCTACTTTCATTAAAGGATTTATTAGATAATCGAAAACAGAGGATTTGAATACTATTCGAAATTCGGAAGAATTACGTAAAGGGGCCATTGAGCAGCTCGAAAGAGCCCGGGCTCGCTTACGTAAGTGAAATGGCAGCCGATGAGTATCGAATGAATGGATCGATGAAAATTTAGAAACGAGAAAAACAAAATTTGATTAATGCCACTAGTAATAGTTTGGAACAATTAGAAAATTACAAAAATGAACCCTTCAGTTTGAACAACAAAGAGCGATTAATCAGGTCCGACAACGAGTTTTCCAACAAGCCTTACAAGGAGCTCTAGGAACTCTGAATAGTTGCTTGAATAGCGAGTTACATTTCCGTACGATCCGTGCTAATATTGGCATTCTCGGGCCATGCAAGAAATAACTGATTAGCCCTTCTTTTGTTAGTATAGTTTAGGCATTATTTTTTTCTTTTCCTTCCTAAAAAGAATAAAGAAACACTAATGGTAACCCTTCGAGCCGACGAAATTAGTAATATATTCGTGAGCGTATTGAACAATATAGTAGAGAAATAAAGATTGTGAATACCGGTACCGTACTTCAAGTAGGCGACGGAATTGCTAGTGTAATGGTCGGAGAAGTAATGGAAGGGGAATTAGTAGAGTTTCAAGAGGGTACAATAGCATTGCTCTGAATTTGGATCAAATAATGTTGCGTTGTTTAAGGGTGGATGGTCTGATGATACAGAGGAAGGTTCTGTAAAAGCAACAGGACGACTTGCTTCAGATACCTGGGTGAGGGTTATTTGGGTCGTGGTATAAGCTCTGGCTAACTATTGATGGGAGAGGTGAAATTTCAGCTTCTGAATCTCGGTTAATTGAATCTCCTGCCCCAGGTTATTATTTCTAGACTTCTGTATATGAGCCTCTTCAAACGGGGCTTATTGCCATTGATTTCGCTGATCCCTATAGGGAAACGCGGTCAGCGAGAATTCATATTGGGGCAGACAACGAGCAAAACAGCCGTCGCCACAGATACGTTCTCAATCAAAAAGGTCAAAATGTAATATGTGTTTATGTAGCTATTGGTCAAAAGCATCTTCTGTGGCTCATGGCTAGTGACTACTTTCCGGGAAAGGGGGCGATGGAAGATACTATGGGTAGCCGTGAACGGCGATCACTGCTACACAATACCTCGGCCTTAAACGGGAGCGGCTCTGGCTGAGTTTTTTATGTATCGTGGACAACATACTTTATAATTATGATGATCTCTACAAACAGGCACAAAGCTTATCGCCAAATGTCTCTTCTATTAGAAGACCTCCCGGTCGTGAAGCTTATCCAGGAGATGTTTTATTGCATTCACGACTTTTGGAAAGAGCCGCTAAATCAAATTCTAGTTTAGGTGAAGGAGTATGACCGCTTAACGATAGTTGAGATCAATCTGGAAGCCGTTTCAGCTTATTTCCCTACTAATGTAAATTTCCATTACAGATGGACAATATTCTATCTGCCGATCTATTCAATGCGGAACCGACCTGCTATTAATGTGGGTATTTCCGTTTCTAAAGTAGGATCCGCCGCTCAAATAAAGCCATTGGAAACAAGTAGCCGGAAATCAAAATGGAACTAGCGCAATTCACAGAGTTAGCAGCCTTGTGCACATTCGCTTCTGATCTCGATAAAGTATAGAATCAAGTGGCAAGAGGTCAAAACGATTACGCGAGTTGCTTAAACAATCCCAATCGGAACCTCTCGCCGTGGAGAAAGATAGCTACTATTTATATCCGGAGCGAATGGATATCTTGATCCGCTAGAACTTGGCAGGTTAAAGAAATTTCTCAGTCAGTTACGTAGCTACTTAAAAAACAAAACCTAAATTCAAGAAATTATATCTTCGACCAAAGACATTCACCGAGGAAGTAGAATTCTTTTGAAGGAAGCTATTCAAGGAACAGATGAAACTGTTTTTACTTCAGGAACAAACATAAATTTTTTACTTTTATTCTATTCTTGGTATATTTCTATTCTTCGTCAAGAGTAAATCATTGAGAAATAGTTCTGATTCGAATGATGCAAAAGGTTTCTTGGTATAGCCATTGTTGAAAAATAGATGGAAATAATTGCGTCCAATAGGATTTGAACTCATTACCAAAGTAGAAAGACCTCTGTCCTATCCATTAGACAATGGACGCTTTTCATTCCTATTTAGTTTTGGATATATTCTTACTTTCTTTTGTTCGGATAAAAAATAAAATTACACGGAAAATATTTTAGGGAATAAAAAAGAATGCATATCTAAATTGATGGTGCATGTATGTATATACATAATAAGATGTAATCCTAATAAGAAAATAGAGATAAGAAATATAGAGCGGGTACGGGAATCGAACCCGCATCGTTAGCTTGAAGGCTAGGGGTTATAGTCGACGTTGCTTGATCACTTTTAACGTCTCTAATTCAAAACCGAACGTGAAATTTGATGTCATTCGGCTCTTTATGAAGATTATGTATTTTCCTCGAGCAAGATAGATCCATAACCTCTGTCAAGCCTCTTCGGTCTGAATGTATCCAAATACTCGCTTACTAGAGATCCTCTAGAGGAGAGGTTAGACCAAATCGTCTAGTCTAGTTACTTCGTTCCCTATTTCCGCTCCAGGAGCCGAGGAAAAGAATTTGGTTTCCACCGAGCTGAAACAATATTGCGGATGGTTCTAGTAACCCAAAACCACCCTTGCTAGCTGTTTGGGCTTAAATTCCCTTTACAACACAAAATTGAAGATCTATTACGATTGGAAATAAACTTTGGGATTCTTCAACATAGATACTATTCATTACTCATTTCGATGGAAGAATTGACTCCATTCAAAAAAAATTATGTTCACGACTCATATACCTATCCAATTTTTCTTTCAATTTCGAAAAGAATCTAATTGGATTTGGATACAAATCGTGAGATGTATGTTCTTCCTCAAATATGCTATTGAGAGGTAAAGGAGTAACCCTTTTAAGAAAATAACGTTTTTGGATGTGTAGTATGCAAAAAACCGGGAGGGACCCCTTAACTTTTTAAGTTGTTAATAGAACGAATCACACTTTACCACTAAACTATACCGGTCAGATACATTTGTATATGAATGGACTATTTGTCGAACAAGGGAAGTAAGTGAGGGGGGGGGTACCCGGGGGAGGGCCAATAAAGATAGCATAAATTATAACGTGACACATATTTGGTCCGCCGCCCGGGACTTAAAAAGGCGGAGAGCACAAGCTTTTCCTAAAAAACATATTATAAATTTAAAAAACGGTATAAAGTTATACTTATAATTGTCCTTTGCTGGATTGCTGGCATCTCCGGTCTGCTGAAGGCGTCATTGACGCTGGACAAAAAGAGGTACTGGCCGGCCAGTATTACTAGGACAGGCCGGGAGAATAAACCTTTCGTACAAAATTAAAGAAGTAAGGTTTTCTTTCTATTGGAGATACCTGTTTCGAATATTATCTAAATGGAAATCTGATCAAATTCGTTCTTGACTTACTCTTAACGTACTTAAATGAACTTAATTAATTACATAAAAACAAAATTAATTACGTAAATAACTTAATGTAAATTAACTTAATATAATATTATAATATTTAAATAATATTATAATATTTAAATAATATTATAATATTTAAATATAATTATATAATTACTTAATTATATAATTACTTCTTAGAATATAATTATAATATTTAAATAATATTATAATATTTAAATAATATTATAATATTTAAATAATATTATAATATTTAAATAATATTATAATATTTAAATAATATTATAATATTTAAATAATATTATAATATTTAAATAATATTATAATATTTAAATAATATTATAATATTTAAATTTTAATTATTTAAAATTTTTAAATCTCCCACTTTTTATTTTTTAACTTTCATCGTAATGATCGATTTATAATTAGTAATGAAATCTTCCTATAGTTAGAAATTTTAATGAATGTTTTTCATATTCTAATGATAAGGTATATTAGAAATGTTTAATATCTTTCTATAATGTTAATATCTTTCTTAATAAAAATGTTTAATATCTTTTTTAATATCTTTTTAAATAAAAATGTTTAATATCTTTCTTAATAAAAATGTTTAATATCTTTTTTAATATCTTTTTAAATAAAAATGTTTAATATCTTTCTTAATAAAAATGTTTAATATCTTTCTTAATAAAAATGTTTAATATCTTTCTTAATAAAAATGTTTAATATCTTTCTTAATAAAAATGTTTAATATCTTTCTTAATAAAAATGTTTAATATCTTTCTTAATAAAAATGTTTAATATCTTTCTTAATAAAAATGTTTAATATCTTTCTTAATAAAAATGTTTAATATCTTTCTTAATAAAAATGTTTAATATCTTTCTTAATAAAAATGTTTAATATCTTTCTTAATAAAAATGTTTAATATCTTTCTTAATAAAAATGTTTAATATCTTTCTTAATAAAAATGTTTAATATCTTTCTTAATAAAAATGTTTAATATCTTTCTTAATAAAAATGTTTAATATCTTTCTTAATAAAAATGTTTAATATCTTTCTTAATAAAAATGTTTAATATCTTTCTTAATAAAAATGTTTAATATCTTTCTTAATAAAAATGTTTAATATCTTTCTTAATAAAAATGTTTAATATCTTTCTTAATAAAAATGTTTAATATCTTTCTTAATAAAAATGTTTAATATCTTTCTTAATAAAAATGTTTAATATCTTTCTTAATAAAAATGTTTAATATCTTTCTTAATAAAAATGTTTAATATCTTTTTAAATAAAAATGTTTAATATCTTTCTTAATAAAAATGTTTAATATCTTTCTTAATAAAAATGTTTAATATCTTTCTTAATAAAAATGTTTAATATCTTTCTTAATAAAAATGTTTAATATCTTTCTTAATAAAAATGTTTAATATCTTTCTTAATAAAAATGTTTAATATCTTTCTTAATAAAAATGTTTAATATCTTTCTTAATAAAAATGTTTAATATCTTTCTTAATAAAAATGTTTAATATCTTTCTTAATAAAAATGTTTAATATCTTTCTTAATAAAAATGTTTAATATCTTTCTTAATAAAAATGTTTAATATCTTTCTTAATAAAAATGTTTAATATCTTTCTTAATAAAAATGTTTAATATCTTTCTTAATAAAAATGTTTAATATCTTTCTTAATAAAAATGTTTAATATCTTTCTTAATAAAAATGTTTAATATCTTTCTTAATAAAAATGTTTAATATCTTTCTTAATAAAAATGTTTAATATCTTTCTTAATAAAAATGTTTAATATCTTTCTTAATAAAAATGTTTAATATCTTTCTTAATAAAAATGTTTAATATCTTTCTTAATAAAAATGTTTAATATCTTTCTTAATAAAAATGTTTAATATCTTTCTTAATAAAAATGTTTAATATCTTTCTTAATAAAAATGTTTAATATCTTTCTTAATAAAAATGTTTAATATCTTTCTTAATAAAAATGTTTAATATCTTTCTTAATAAAAATGTTTAATATCTTTCTTAATAAAAATGTTTAATATCTTTCTTAATAAAAATGTTTAATATCTTTCTTAATAAAAATGTTTAATATCTTTCTTAATAAAAATGTTTAATATCTTTCTTAATAAAAATGTTTAATATCTTTCTTAATAAAAATGTTTAATATCTTTCTTAATAAAAATGTTTAATATCTTTCTTAATAAAAATGTTTAATATCTTTCTTAATAAAAATGTTTAATATCTTTTTAAGGTAAAGTGAATATATGGAATAGATACAATAATAAGAAAAAATTAGAAAAACAACTAAAGAAAACTCCAATTTTTTTTTTCTCCCGTCCGGATTACGTCCCTGATCATTAGATAAAATCCGAAGATGAAGAGAGAAACAAGAATATCACTACTGTTAAACAAAGAGTTTGGAGTAAGCATTACATAAACATCTCCAAGATAAGATCATTTTAGAAAAAGGGAATAGATTACCTATGTTTCTTTTTATCACATATACTATTTTGTTTGATTGACACATACCCCCCAAAATTAAGTTTTTTGATTTGAAAAGAAAAGAAAGTCACTTTTACGAATTTCTTGTAATAAGATTTTGATTCCTTCCTTTCCCAAAATTTTCTTGTCATATCGACAATTAGGTATTGTAGGGGACCTAGACTACTAAACTCCTTACTCACCGAAAGGTCAGAACGAGTAAATAAACTGATCAAAATTCATCTCCGCGGTTACTCAATATACAGAATTTCCATTTTGAATGAGGTTTTATATTATAAATGGACGACTTTAGCCGATCTATCCATTTTTATAATTTTGTTGGTCCGAAGAAACATGATGGCTTTGGCAAGTATTAAGGATTTTATCGAAAACTTCAGCACTTGCCAACAAAGGCTAAGAGAAAAAGAGGACAGTTATGAACAGGCATAACATCTATCGATTGGATTGAAAACGGCATAAGCTTCAGGCAATTTGGCAAAGAAAAAACATTCGAATAAAGGACAGAATTAAGACAGATACAGATTAAGCTAAAGATTTAAACATACAAACATTCGTTCTTGTAGATTAGATAATTTTATTTTGATTGAGTTATTTTTATAAGGGAACAATTAAAAAGGCAGTCAAAAATCCTTCTTTTTTTTTTGACTCTCCCAAATCAAAAATCCTTCCTTCCATTCTCAAATGAGACTACAAGGAATTCTACTTTCATACATTATCTTAATTGAATTCTATGTAATGATCAATTAATTTTTTTGATTCTATACTAATCTACATGTGTTGAATCCTATCACAAACAAAATATCCGCATTGTTATTTTATTATGTATTTGTATTTTTTTTGGTGGGGGGGGGGGGTTGGGGATTGACGAATAACTAATACTACTAATAATCTTGACTAGTGCCAACATGAAAAATGGGGCTGTCCCCCGCGGTAGGCAGCGTGTTTTGGTCCCGTTTTCGGAGGTTCGAATCCTTCCGTCCCAGATCGTTTCCATCAGAAACAAAAGATGGTATCACATTGTATCCCACAATAAAAACTGAAAATCTTAACGAGAACAACCTTTCTTTTGTTCTGAATTCTTAGAATGGATTCTTAGAATGGATTCTTAGAATCCCTTTACTTCTTTGGTTAAAAGAAAACCATTGATAATCAATTGACATTGAAAATTTATGTCTCCTTAGGTAAATGAATATCTGCTAAAAATTTTTAGCTACTCATTGTGATTGCGTCGACTTGGTGATTGAATTAGAGATCCCAGTTTAGTCATGACTAGAAAACATAGTTCCAGTCATGATGCTGAAGTCGGAGATTTTTAAACATTTTTTATGAACTCTTGGTTGGTACTCGAAGAATATGATAAATCAATAGTATCTAGAAACTTACGACCTTTTTGTTTTTTGGTCATTGGAAATTTATTTGACAATATGATATTTTTTCCGGGATTGGAATACTATTAAATTAAAGGATTTGAGGTTTATAGTTTTTTGTTCTAGAAAAATAGATTCTGCATTTCATGATTGATCGTCCGAACAATCTTGTTGGAATGTAAAGTAAATAAGTCTTACGCAAGCATCTTTCTTAGAATACGTTTCATTCATATGATAAATATCGAGTTAAAGAAATTGGATCCCTGCTGAGCTTTTCTCACGGATAAATACATACGTACTACCATAGGTATAAGTAATAGACCTATTAATAGTTCCCGTTGTTCCCATCGAGCCATGCTATTCATGATTACATATTAAATCAATTCCATTGCGGTTTGAAATTAAATTGAATTCTAAATTAGAGGAATGTTATGGTAAAACTTCGTTTGAAACGCTTGTGGTAGAAAGCAACGTGCGACTTAAGGACATGTTCCCTGTGGATTTTTACATCCACCATTTTCTATAAAATGAGATGCTCTTGCTCGACATAGTTTGTTCTGTTCATTAGGAATCTAATTTTTCTTAGGTTGATAGTACATGATTGGAGCTCAGCGAAATGATTGATTCCTTTATCAAGGGGAAGAATCTAGGGTTAGTGCCAATCAATCAATAAGTTAGACCAACTTTGTAAGTATATCCTTAAAATATAAAATAATCGGAATTGATAAAACTATTTCGATCAAAAAAAGTGTATCACAGAGGAATCAATTCTTCGTATTCTATTTCTATAGTATTCTATTTCTATAGAAAGAAATAACAAAACACAAGGTATGTTGCTGCCCTTTTGAAAGGAGTAAAGATCACCGAAGTAATGTCTAACCCAATGATTTTACAAAGCAAAGATAAAGGATCCGAACAAGTAAACACTATTTTCAATTGTCTCAAAAATGGATCAGATCAGAATAAAAATAGATTCGAGATGAGACAAACAAAAGAGGTTAGAGACGCCTCAAGAAATGTCTAATTATTTCCCTTCGAATTCTGTCAGAATTACCCAACTTGAGTTATGAGTACGAATGAAATTTCTTTTTTTTTTTTTTTAGGAAGAACCAAATAATATATGATTAACTATGATTTGATCATTATTTTGTGTTTACTATTTGATATTATATACAGAAAGATATACCGAAATTAAAATAATTTTTTCTTCAGCTCGGCCGATATGAGGAGAAAAACCTCCTATACGTTTCTGGGGGGGGATTGTTTATGTACATCTATCCCAATGATCCATTAGCGATCGTTGCAATTGATGTTCGATCCCGAAGAGAAGGAAGAGATTTTCGAAAAGTGGGTTTTTATGATACGATAACGACTCAAACTTATTAAACGTTCCCGCTATTCTATATTCCTTGCAAGGGCGCTCAACCTACATGACCTGTTTATGTATTTTTTAAGTAGGCATACTTTTTTAAAGAAAAACTTCGAGTTAATTAAAAGAAACAACAATTATAAAAAAGGGGGAGATGATTAATATAAAATCTATCTTGTATAATTTTTTACTTACAATTTTTTCCCTACAATTTTTCCTTTTCTTGCTCTATTCCTACTTATTTACTTTTTTTCTTGTTATAGGAATCCACCACAAACAAGGATTAATCTTGCTTATTGTACTCTATTGCTTGAAATAAACCCGAGATTTTTTCTTTATCTTTTCCTTATTTTTTTCCATCAAAATTTCTTATTTAGTTGTGCCACCCATACATCCTTATTTTATTTTACTTTATTTGTTATTTGTTTTCTCACATGCATTCATATTGACATGGTGATCGAACAAATCTAATTGATTATAGATAAATACTCTTATCCAGGCACCCCTCTTGGGTTTTCACTTCACTTTTACTCAATAATGGTTTGCCATTAGTTGGGGTTTTACTGTCATAACGAAACGTATTTTGGAATTTAACTTAACAAAATAAAAAATTGATAAAAAACTGGTGGGTCTGTCACAATTGAGCATCTCTTTTAGGAATCCTGGTGTTTTAAATATGATCTGTACATTTTTTATTTATTTTTACATTTTTTATTTATTTTGTATAATTGATCATAAATATTTTGTTCTTTATTTTAGTTTCAATGTTTTGATGGGGTCGTGCCGTGCAATTTAATTTATTTTTCATTTTGATCGTATCTACATATCCTATTTATTTTATTTTATTCGTTTTGCTAACTCAACGGTAAGTCCTCGGCTTTTAAGGCGACTAGTATCGTTTACACTATTTGGCTGAAGCAACAATTCGTTCCAGTACTATTGGTAGATCGATCAGACCACGACTGATCCTCAAAGAGTAATGAATGGAAAAAGTAGCATGTCGTAATAAAAATAAAAATAATTTCTTATTTTATTAAAACTTACAAATAAAATGAAGTTGGAACTTATTTTAAGTTTATCCTTACTGGATCGCTACAAAAATAAAATTTTTGGAAGGGAAGGGACAAAACAAATTCACTTTACAGTTTGGTCCTAGTGAATAAATGAAGAGCCGAATGGTTTCCAATTTCTGGTCAAACAAAAACGCAAGCGTAGTGCTTATGTTTCTATAATTTGAATTGAACGACGTTACCGCTATCTAATTAGACGTTGTAAAAATAGATTAGTGCCTGATACGGGAAAGGGTGAGTTCTCCTGTGGGTGGACCATTGATTCTTTTCCTTTTTTTTTTTTTTTAATGAATCCTAACTATTCTTTATTATGGATTAGAAACGGATGTGTAGAAGAAACGTAACCGGATAAAGAGAATAAATTCCAAAGTCAAAAGAGCGATCGGGTTGCAAAATAAAGGGATTTGTTATCCTCTTGTACTTATACGAACATAACAACGAAGATAAAGCCAATTCGATCGAACACGTGAATAACAGAATCTATTGATGCTGGAGCTCCGTCCTGTTTCCTTTTCGGGTTCTATTCTTATTACTATTGTATCTATATACATAATATAATACAAATAACCGGTTTTTTGACCAATTGCCCTATTTATCAATTTGATAAACCCAATAAATGGCAGCTCCTACCCCTCTTCAATGGAAATTAATTGGATAATTCCAAGGATAATTTAATAAAAAGATAGTCGCGCAACATACTTTCTCATCCACTTCTTTTTCAGGATATTTTACGTATTTGCTTATGATCAGGGTTTAAATAGTTCAATTTTTTATGAACCCGTTAATTTTGGGGGTTATGGCAATAAATTATTTCAGTAACTTGTGAAAGCGCTTAATTATCGAATGTATCACA
Organism: Musa balbisiana; assembly: GCA_004837865.1. Taxonomy (NCBI): domain Eukaryota; kingdom Viridiplantae; phylum Streptophyta; class Magnoliopsida; order Zingiberales; family Musaceae; genus Musa; species Musa balbisiana. The sequence continues at coordinate 41,202 of PYDT01001004.1, forward strand.
AAATTATTGATTTTTTCGGTAATGCTGCTTACCAAAATCGATTCGTTGGGCACAACAATTATTTTTATTCCCATTTTTTTTTCTCAGATGATATCAGAAGGTTTTGCAGTCATTGTGGAAATTCCATTCTCGTTGCAATTAGTATCTTCCCTTGAAGAAAAAAAAGACCAAAATCTCATAATTTACAATCTATTCTTCAATATTTCCTTTTTTAGAGGATAAATTATCGCATTTAAATTATCTTCAGATATACTAATACTCATCCCATCCCTAGGAAATCCTGTCAAATCGTCACTCCTGTACCAGGATGTCCCTCTTTGCATTTATTGCGGTTCTTTCTCTACGAATATTATAATTGGAATAGTCGCATTACTCCGAAGAATCTATTTATGTTTTTCAAAAGAAAATAAAAGACTATTTTGGTTCTTATATAATTTTTATGTATCTGAACTGTGAATTTGTATTAGTTTTTCTTCGTAAACAATCTTCTTATTTACGATTACATCTTTTGGATCCTTTCTTGAACGAACACATTTTATGGAAAAAATAGACATCTTGTAGTGTGCCGAAATTTTTTTCAGAAGACTTTATGGGTCTTCAAGGATCCTTCCATGCACTTGTTCGTAGCAAGGGAAAAGCGATTTCTGGTCAAGTGGAACTCACATTTTCTGATGAAGAAATGGAAATGCCACTTTGTAAATTTCTGGCAATATTATTTTAATTTTTGGTCTCAACCGTACAGGATCCATAAACCCATTACAAACTATTCTTTCTATTTTCTGGGTTACTCTTTCAAGTGTACTAATAAATTCTTCGGCGGTAGGAATCAAATGCTAGAGAATTCATTTCTAATGGATATTCTTACTAAGAAATTTGATACCATAGTCCCAATTATTCCTCTTGTTCGATCATTGTCTAAAGCTAAATTTTGTACCGTATCCGGGCATCCTATTAGTAGCCGATTTGGACCGATTTTATCAGATTGTTATATTATTTAATGCGGATTTGGCGATATGTGAAAGCTTTCTCACTATCATAGTGGCTCCGTCAAAAAAACAGAGTGTATCAATAAATATCGAATGAAGTATATACTTCGACTTTCGTGTGCTAGAATTTGGGCCCGTAAACAGAACGTCAGTACTCAGTTTTTTGCAAAGATTAGGGTTCGGGATTATGTAGAAAAATTCTTTACGGAATAAGAACAAGTATTTCTTTGAATCTTCCCCCAACTAACTTCTTTTATGTACATATCATATAGAGAACGTATTTGGTATTTGGATATACCTATCAATGACCTGGTAATAATTTATAATAAAATTAGGCATAAAACAATACAATAAGAAATAGAAGATATAATTAAATGATCTACGATATAGAGATCAAGAGAAAAAAGTATTCACGAATTCTCTGTCCCCCATTTTTTTCTGAATGCTCATTGAGTAGTGAGTGGTTGAATCAACTGAGTGTCAAAATTTTTATTACTTTTCTTCTTACTTTCTTGTCTTTTTTTCCTCGGGATGTTTTTATATGTATCGCATAGGAAGTCGTGTGCAATGAAAAATGCAGCACGGGTTGGGGCGGGATTTTTTCCTCGAATGTAACAAGGAAAAGTATCTACTTCCATCCGACTAGTTCCGGGTTCGAGTCCCGGGCACCCTACGGAAAAGAGAAACAATAACTCTTTCTTTTCTATTTTAATTCACTTCATTTACACATTTAATTCAGTTCATTTACAAATTTTTATGTATTTAGTTATATTTGGTGTTACCGTAATAGAATAAGATAGATAATATGTCTTTTCTTTGAGATTGGTTGACATGACATATAAGTCCTGCTAAACTGTTTATAACAATCTCTATTATCTATCTCTGTCTAGTTATATTAATACGTGTGCCTTGGGAGTCTTAAAAATTGAATAAACCAAGACTTACCATGACTGCAATTTTCAGAGAGACGCGAAAGTAAAAACAAGCATGGGGGTGTCGTTTCTGTTTCTCTGCAACTGCTACCATCACTGAAACGTCTTCACATTGGGGGGTTCGGTGTTTTTGATGATCCCTACCTTTTGAACATTGCACCCCACTTCTGTATTTATTATCATTCGCCTTCATGATTCTCTCCCCGTAGATATTGATGGTATTCGTGAACCTGTTTCTGGTTCTCTACTTTTGGAAATAATATTATCTCTGGTGCTATTATCCTACTTTCTGTCGGCAGCTATAGGTTTACATTTTTACTTCCTTTTACCCATTGGGAAGCAGCAGCTGTGTGTGGTTATACAATGGTGGTCCCTTAATGCGCTAATTGTTCTACACTTCTTACTTGTGTAAGCTGTTCCTGGGTCGTGAGGGAAATCTTAGTTTTTCCGTCTGGTAGCGGTCCTTGGATTGCTGTTGCATATTTCAGCTCCTGTTGCAGCTGCTACTACTGCTGTTTTCTTGATCTCTACCCTATTGGTCAAGGAAGTTTCTCTGTGTATGCCTTTAGGCATTCTGGTACTTTCAACTTCATGATTGGTATTCCGGAGAACACAACATCCTTTATCTCCATTTCACATGTTTAGGTGTGCTGGTGTATTCACGGCGGCTCCCTATTCAGTGCTATGCATGGTTCCTCCTTGGTAACCTCTAGTTTGATCCCGGGAAACCACTTGAAAACGAATCTGCTCACTCAGGTTCCAATTCTGTCAAGAGGAGAGACTTATATATTCGTAGCTCTCATGGTTATTTTGGCCGATTGATCTTCCAATATGCTAGTTTCACCACCTCCGTTGCTTTACATTTCTCGTTCTGCTTGGCCTGTAATTTGGTATCTGGTTCCTGCTTTAGGTATTCCCCCATTGCTTTCAACCTACATGGTTTTTCAATTTCAACCAATCCGTAGTTGACAGTCGGTCCGTTTCTTACACTTGGCTGATATCATCAACCGTCTACCTTTGGTATAAGTAATGCATGACGGATGCTCACACTTGCCCTCTAGACCTAGCTGCTGTCGAAGTTTCATCGACAAATATAAGATTTTGTCTTAGTTTATACGAATCGTTGAAACAAGTAGCAATACCCCATGTCTTGCTTTGAGCAGACATGGGGTATTGCTACTTTGTTTGGATCTTTATTTTTTTTTTTTCACAAAAAAAATTATTTTTCAATTTCAATTTTTTTTTATATTTATTTTATATTTTTATTATTTTTCTATTTAATATGTAAATGGTTTATTTATTTGTTTTATTTAGTAATATTAAAATTTTTATTAATATTAAAAAAAATGCACTTTAAATTAACGTTAAGCGACTAGATTTTATTATCGTTTCTTCTTGCATGTCTCGAAAGTAAAGTAGGCGCGAATTCTCCCCATTTGTGACCTACCATACGATCTGTTATATAAATATGTAAATGTTCCTTTTCCATTATGAATAGCGATTGTATGCCAATCATTTGTGGGTATAATTGTAATGCCCGAGACCACTTAACTATTATTTCCTTCTCCTCCCCATGTTGATTTTTTCCATTTTTTCCGATAAATGGTTAGGCTTACAAAAGGGTTTTTTTTTTTAGCGAACGTGTCTGTCCAGGTAGATTCTTATCCCAAGACTTGTATCATTTGTGATGCCATGTGAATCGCTATAAACATGTTAAGTGATGGCTAACCCAATAACGAAAGTTTCGTAAGGGGACTGGAGCAGGCTACCATGAGACAAAGATCTTCTTTTCTAAAGAGATTCGATTCGGAACTTTATATGTCCCAGGCCAATATTGAAATCATTTCAGAGGTTTTCCCTTACTTTTGTCTCGTGTCAACAACAATTCGAAATCCCTCACTTTTTTAGAACGTCGAGTCAAATAGCAATGATTCGAAGCCTTCTTTTACATTACACTATTTCGGAACCTAGAGGCCTCGACCGTATGGATATTTAACAATACGGATTTCCAATCCTAGCAGGAAAAGTAGGGAACGGATACTCATTTAAAGTGCGTAAACAGAATTCCATACTCGATCTCATAGATACATATAATTCTGGTGGAAAGCCGTATTCGATGAAAGTCGTATGTACGGCTTGGAGGGGA
>PYDT01002037.1:0-10000 GCA_004837865.1 Musa balbisiana
AGGACATGTTTTATACTAGGGTTTTACCAGGGTATAAGGGGATTAACCGAACTAGAACTCAGTTTTTTGATAGATTATAAATGATGGATACAAATGGGGTTGGCATTGCAAAGTTTTTATAGGGGAAGGAATCAATCTATGGGAGGTGGACCGAATCTCTTCTTATCAGTCTTTTAGTTATTTTAGGCATCCAATATCGTATTCATACCTTTTTTTTATTTTTTTTATTATAATTTTTTTTTGTTTGTTAGTAGAAATATATCTTTTTTTATACCTTACATGATCTCTATACTAATCCTTTGTGCACTGGTGTTCCTAACCGTCCACTGATTTTTGATTGATCTACGATGGGTTAATAATACAAGACAGTAATGAAAACTCCATACAGTGATCTTTTACACCCGCTTCAAGATATGATACAATGAAAGAATTCTGATCTTGGGGTAAACAGTTTACATGCTTATGTTTACTCACACTTATTTTGTACATATGAAATGAGTTTTATCTTCTTACTGCCAACTTCAAGTTGTTTTGTTTCACTCATTATAACTATCTGGTTTAAATCATTGACCCGCCGAATGATGAATTAAAAATAAAAATACCTATTCAATACATTACATTCAACTTCTTTCCTTTACTTATAGGAAAGAAGTATAGTTCATGTTCAAAGCAATTCACACGTAGGAGATATTGATAACAACATAGAAGTTAATGGTATTTCATAACTAATGAGATTGAGCAGCAGCTCGTAGACCACCTGACATGGGAAAAGGATATTTATTATTCGATCCGTATACTGACATAAGAAGCCCAATAGGAGCAAACTTGAAATTGCGACCCTCCAAAAAACACCTATACTGAGATCGGCTAAAATGAGGCGATACCAAAAAGGAATTACTAAATAACTAGGAGAATGATATGACCACTATAGACGGCCAAATACTAAACAAACGAACATATCTCTAGATGGGAGAGTCTCTTTAAAAAGTAGTTTAGTTCCATCTGCTAGAGCTTGAGAATTCCCAAGGGGCCGGCATATTCAAGGCCAAAACGTTGTGGTATCGCTGCAGATATTTCTCTTTCTAACCACCACAATTACTAGTACACCTATTGAATTCCCAATTAAGGGTCAACTGGGTACCAAAGATCCATCTGAGTCCATAACTTCTTTTAAGGATTCCGATATAGAAAAAGAATTGATAGTTTGTACTTCTGTCGTATCAATTATCATTTCAACGATCAACCTCTCCCATAATGATATCTATACTACCTAGTATCGTAATGATATCAGCCAATTCATCTTTAACTAGTGAGGAGAATTTGCAAATTTATGAAGCCGGGTGGACGAATTTTCCCTCTTCAAGGGAAAACATATTATCTCCTATCAAATAAATCCTAATTCCCCTTTTGGGGCGTCTACTCCACGTAAAGTTCTGTTCGACACTTCCAAAGGGGTGAAGGTTTTTTACTAATAAATCTATATTCAAAATCATTCCATTCGGAATTTTTGCTCTATCAAAGCGTCGGAATTCTAAATTTCATAGGGTCATCCAGAATTCCTTCTAGAGCCTGTTGAATTATTTTTATAGTTCCTCAGTTCACCGATTATATAATACGAGCTAACGAATCTCCTTCTTTTTGCCAGGATTCCCAATCGAATTCATTGTAACATCATATTATCAATTTTACGAAGATCCCATTGGTGTTCCAGAAGCTCGGAAAACATCGGTCCTGAGAAAAACCAATGTATTGTCTTCCTCTTTTTACACCAAGTAATGCCCAATCCTTCGACTCGTCCAAAAAATGGGATTTTGCGTAAGAGTTTTGCATATGCAAACACTCCTGTAAAAACTAATCGCAAAATCCAAACATTATATCCAGCCATAATGGTAGATCGGCAGCTAATCCTCCGAGCGGGGGGGGGAAAAACAAAAATAATTATGCCTCATTCGCATACCTGTGGCGGTTCGAATAAAGCATATATCAATTCGCTATCTCTGAAAATATAGAAAAAGGGAGTCTGCGCGCGATATCCGGCCATAACAGGCCCAAGCAAAACAAATGAGAAGCTATACGGCTCAGCGCCAGCATAAATTACTAGGATTAGCTAGCCTTTTAGGTACCTGAACATTTCCAGTTGTTCTGGTGCATTTACCGTTAGGCCTCTGTGACCATAGTAGCTAAATAATCAAACGGTTACATAAGGCAGATATTGGATAATTGTTCGGTTTTCCGCTATTTTTTCCATCCTCTGTTAAATAGGCCACTATGGGTTCACAGTCAATAACACTTCACCATCGAGAGTAACGATCAGTCGAAGAAAACCTGCTTGATGGGTGGTGGGACCCAGATAAATATTCATGAATCTTTTTTTAGCCGGTACAGTAATATCTTTTCTTCCTTAATTCATTATTTCATGAATTCCTCAAAAAAGTAGGAGGTTCATCAAAATAAAAAAATCTAATAACTACTATACTAATTCAAACGATTTATAACGATTTTTTGCTCCCGAATATTCAAACCTGCGTCAATTAATTTCTTTAACGCGCTCTATTTTTCTTGACACATAAGCCAGCAGACGTTGACGTTTTTCAGAAATTTCTTGTAGACCCTTTGTGATAAAAATCTCTTTTGTGCAATTCCAAATGTGAAGTAAGTCTTCGTATCTTATTGGTGAAACTTAATACTTGAAATTCAACAGAACCCTTGTTTTCTTCTGGTCTTCTTGGAAGAAGGAAATGAATGAATTTTGATTCCAGGAAAACTTTTTTTATCTTTTTCTTTTATTTCTTTCCATGCCATGGTTTTACCGATCAGGAAAATAAAAAATAATAATATTTATATTATGTCAATTGTTGAATCTAGTACCACGCAAAAATTTGATTAAATCCGTTTCTATCTAAATCAAATTTTCGCATTTGATTGAGCTTAGAAAAGAAAAAGGATAATATATTTAGAAAAGGATAATATATTTCTGCATTTACGAAAGAGATGATTTCTTTGCACTAAAAAGATTGTAGATTTCTTTATAGATTCAATTGAATTGATACACAGTAAATTACGTATCATGTACCAAACGAACAACACCATCTGCGTATCATCTTTCGGTTTTTTATTACTGAAAACGGCCATGTGATTATATAGCAAAATATACTATAAATAGTCTGAATGTGGAACATACGTAGCCTTGACAACTGAAACGAACTTACCATTATTGGTATCAAAAACCAATAGCGATTAATACAAGCTAAATATTCAATGCGGTAATTGGCCAAAGAAACAATTTGCATGTAATTAATGATGTAATCCTGTATAATTAGACGTTTGTCCTCATTCAAAATTGTTCAGAGTTCTTAGTGGTTTTCGTTGCAAAAATACTGTGAGTTCATCACAATAGCCCGATGAGAGGTTGAAACAAATTATTGAATTCTCAATTCTCTACGCCGTCGTAGGGAGACTAGAATATTTTCAGGAAACAACAGATTATAATGATATTGATCCCATTCACAAAATATTGCCATTGTCGTCGTGTATTTTTTAAAATTTTCTTATGCAACATATCTTTTCTTTATGTATTTTCTATTAATTTGGTGTTTACTCTTATCGACCAATGAAATACTTATGGTTTGATATATAATGAATTTCCAATCCCTCTAAAGATAGACGAATTGGTTCGATAATAATATTCCTTTTATCATTCTGTAAGAGCTTTATTCGTTCTGAATCGCATTACATCCCGATGTATCTCTCCTCTTTGAATCGAGGATATGTAATTTCCCTGGATTATCAATCTAAGTAGGAGACAATTATCCTAACTTATTAAAAATTTTTGATTCAAGGGGTCATCCAATCTTAATTGAAAAATAAAAATTTTTCAGGAACAAATCTAGTGCTCCTTCCTTAGTTTTCTTGGATTTTTTTTTTTTTTTTTTTTCATTTTGATTTTGACTAATATTTTTTTGATTTTGACTAATATTTTTTTGATTTTGACTAATATTTTTTTGATTTTGACTAATATTTTTTTGATTTTGATTTTGACTAATATTTTTTTGATTTTGACTAATATTTTTTTGATTTTGATTTTGACTAATATTTTTTTTTCATTTTGATTTTGACTAATATTTTTTTGATTTTGATTTTTGACTCATATTTTTTTGATTTTGACTAATATTTTTTTGATTTTGATTTTGACTAATATTTTTTTGATTTTGACTAATATTTTTTTGATTTTGATTTGGACTAATATTTTTTTGATTTTGACTAATATTTTTTTGATTTTGATTTTGACTAATATTTTTTTGATTTTGACTAATATTTTTTTGATTTTGATTTTGACTAATATTTTTTTGATTTTGATTTTGACTAATATTTTTTTGATTTTGATTTTGACTAATATTTTTTTGATTTTGATTTTGACTAATATTTTTTTGATTTTGACTATTCATTTTCATAATAATATTAGAAAGAAGTCTTGATTGGTATATCCACGTTTAATCTTATATGGCCCCAAAAGGTAACCCAATTCTGGGAAGAACCAAGGTTCTAGATGTGTATGGTAGAATAATTCGGATTCATTTCCCATCCAATCAAAAAATTTTTTTGATGATCTTATGTCCTTCGTATTTTTATAAATTTTCGGTACCGATATACATCTCGGTCCATCCCTCAATAGCACTATTGTTCTCAATATCACTATTGTTCTCAATATCACTATTGTTCTCAATATCACTATTGTTTTCATAAGGCAAAATGAAAGAATTCTATCTCCACTATTTTCTATCCAGATTTTATGGGTATCAATAAAATATCCTTTTTTTTAGTACCATCAATGAGTCATAATTTAGCAATACATAAACCGATTCGGGTTCAGTGTGTATGAGTCCTTACTATCCCCAGAATTTATATATTCATGTGATAAAAGATCATATTGGAGTGTTTTTTTTAATTTTTCTTTTCGACTCGTCGAGAATCCACTGCATAAAAATTTTCATTCATGTATAATTTCGGTCTTTTTCTTTTTTATATGAAGACATTTCCTTGATCTTATTTGAATAGTACAACGTTGATTGACTCTATTTCGCCATTTTTTCGGTACTATCGAGCCATTTGCTCCGGAAAAATTATATTGATAATGACCTTTAACCTTTTTCCATGTTATTCCATTCCAGACTTAATTAATTTTCTTATCCTTGATTTTGAATCAAATATTCCTCGTGTCATACAATCTACTTTCTCTTGTCTTTAATAAGGATAGGTTCCCGTGTCGGAAGTGAATACAGATCTCAGTGATGGTTGTTAAATAATTGGTTTGTGCCAATTTTGTAAAATACATACTTGGGACAAGGTATAAGTCGTGATAAGTGTTTAACTCATTTTCTAAATTAGGATTAAGAACAGGACTTTTTTATAGTCGAAATAAAGTTCATTGTATCTTGTCTGTTTCACTCATTCCCTTTGATTCTTTCTCGTTGGGCAATGGATTCATTGATAATTGTTTTTTTTAAACGTTGTGCAGTAACCTAGAAATGGTAACCATACCTTGCAAGATATCGTGTATATTTTTTCAAAGAAGCTTTCATAAAATAATGTGATTGCTTATTAATTCGGGTATGTGTTTCTTTGAAGTATCGCCAAATATGTTTTTGTAATTCCGGTCTTTTATCATGATAGGCTGAACTATTTTCTTCTTGTCTTTTGTGATTCCTTCTATTGGATTCCTTATTGTGATTGTCTTATCAGCAAGATCTTTTCATTATTTGTTTCTATGATTAAAATAGTTTTGTCCAATGTCTATATCGAATTGAATGGTCGTTCGTGAATAATCTGATTATTTTTTTTTGAATCTTTTGCATTTTCATTTGGTTCAGTATTTCCCCGGCCTCAATTCAATAAGACACTTTGGTTCACTTTTTCAATTTGCTTCTTATTCGATGTTTCGAACTGACTGTTCGTTTAGAACAGAACTATTCGTTTTAGAACTAGAACTATTCGTTTTAGAACTCGTTTTAAGAACTCGTTTTAGACTAAACTATTTGATGACCCATCTTGTTTTTTCTTTAAACTTTTAGAGAGTTCTTTTTTACTTTTCTAATTATTTTTTTGAGTTCCTTATATATGGGTTCAAAAAAAGAGGTTGTTTTTCGTGGAGAACCAAAAGGGAGTTCCGTTCCATTCCCCAACTGTTTAAAAAACTAAAAATTTTTCCCTGTTTTTCCTTTTTTTTTCATTGGATCTCCATGAGGAGATCGTAGTTAGATCTTCGCCAAGGTTTTTAACGAAAGGAAATAAAATCTTTATCTGAATACCATCTGTTAACCAATCTTTGGTAAATTCTGTTCTGATATGGAACACATTATAGGGGCATTTAACTGTATTTCTCTTTCCATTCCTCAAATCCTCATACCCCTTCGGGAATTGAATACTAACATACTGTCCAATATTTTTAAGCTATTATCATTAATGCAATACATTTTTTTTTCTAAAAAAATTGGTTTCTCAGCCATAAACCTCTTTTGCTTGAGCAAATTATCGATCATCCAAGTTTCTGATATTGGTTATCCGTCTTCTTCCTCTTTTTTTTTTTTCTCCTCGTCTTTTTTTTTTCCCAGTGTTTGTCTCTTCCTCTTCCTCCTCAAAGTCGGAGTTTCGGATTCGGGTGTCCCCCCACGCGTCCTACAAGAAGATGAATTAGTCCGTGTATCTATCTATCAAAAAAAGAAAAAAAAAAGAATCTATCAAAAAAAGAAAAAAAAAAGACTTTGTCTAATTCGATCCAAAAAAAGCGGGGAATTAACATTTGTTTGAAATATTTCCCAAATAACTGTTTTACGTCCTTTGCAGCACGCATGGATCTTGGATTATACCCCGATTAAAATCTGGTTGTTGCGAGATCACGTATCAACGACACCTCTTCTGCTTCTGCTTGATCAATATTATCATAGCGTACCGGATCCGATTGTTATCAGTATAGAGTCAACCCCCCGTTTCGCTTTCTTGAACTATAATTTCCTAACCTTCCTTCTGTTCTTCTCCATTTTCTGATCGCAGTCATTCTATTCATCGGTCAATTTGTATGACCGTCGAGAACCTTTTTACTGATTTCTTCTATTCCATGATTTTTTTTTCCGTTGTTGTTTGATACATTTGGATTGGTTGTAATTATGTCGAATACAAATCTCAAGGATTTTGCTTTACTTTCTGAATTAATTCTTCTTTCTTCTTCCATAAAAATAAAGAAGATTCATCGATTGACGTTAAGTAACTTAACAATATAATAAATGATGATTTCTCATCAAGCGGATTCTTTCATGTTCAAATTCTCGAAATTTTTAGAAATAGGAATAGCCAGAATCTTATTTAATCCAAACGTTTCTATGGAATCACATCTTTCGTCTTCTGTAAATAATTAATCATTTGATAGAAGTAATTAAATCATTTGTGGAAGAATAACTCATTCATGATTTTATGTGACTAGAATTTTTTTATTGTTCCACGATACGTCCGTCAAAGGTCATACGCTTTTGGCAAGTATTCTTGCTCATTCTCATCTTATTAATCTGGTCCTTTTTTTCAGTATATCTAGAGCAAGAGATATCCTTTCTTCTTCGTCTTCTTCTTCTTCTTCTTCTATTAGTTTTTATTCGCCTATCAATTCATTGCTCACGTTTGTATTTTTTTTGGCATCATTGGTAAGACACCCAATAATCCATATAGGCTTCATGGGAAAATTTTTTCTTCATGTACAAAGACATTTTGCGTCTCTCTTCGAAAAAGTTGATAAAATAGGCGGATATGTAAAAGATATTTTTGTTTTTCCTCACTGAACAACGTATAAACAAAATATGTGACATTTCATTTTGTACACTATTTTCAAATCGCTTCTTTTTTAGATAGCGCAATGGACGATCCACGCTTATAATCGAAAAGAAAAGTTACACTGATTTTTTCAAAGTCAAGCAGAAAAAAGTCTTTCATTTTTCTCTTCTTCAAGTCTTCCCAATTCCCAATTATCTTGATAGGTATCAAGATAAGCATCTTCGTAAACTGGGCTACTTTATCGCATGTGTCTTTAAGTGAAAGTGGAATTTTTTAGCAAAAATGGCTTTTGTGTTTTTCCTTTCCATTCACTCGGATCTCTTCCGTTTCATCTATTTGCCGATCCTCCTTTGCTTCCGAATAAAGGGAAGGGTCGTTTTCGGTGATCCCTCTTGTTCCTGTTTAGTCTCCTTCCTTTCGGAAGTTGTTTCTACATCGCTTTCTTCCTCACTTTCTACATCGCTTTCTTCCTCACTTTCTACATCGCTTTCTTCCTCACTTTCTCCCCTTTCTTCCTTTCTGACTTTTCTGACTTTTCTGACTTTTTCTGAGGTTTCTTTCAGTTTCTTAGTGACAATATGCGACGGCATTCTGCCCTAATATTAGACACAGGTGATAAATACGAGAATACTAAAAATTCGAGCCATATAATTTTCTCAATGTGCTGACAAGGTCCATTAGATTTAGCAAGGTACCTATTAGATTTAGATCGAATAGATGATTTTGCCTTATCCAGAATATACCAGCCAACCCATTTCATGAGAAAATTTAAACCATAACCAACCATAAACCTACTGTTACAATTACATCTTTTGTTGCATCGAACCATTAAATTGACTATCTGGCTAACGTTGAATTGGTAAATGAAATGGTTGATAATTTAAAAATAGATTATCCGCAATAACACATGAATTCTGAGATTACGCATTGAATTTCTGGTAGTACCCCATAATCAAAAAAGTTTTTGTGATTGTTCCAGGAAGAATTGAAAGCAAAGATAGGGTAACAGGACAGTTATTGTATCGTCTAACCCAATGCTAGATTCAGAGGCGCATAATAGATCGATATGAACATCATGACTGTCCCGTAATAAAAGCCGTTGTTGCTGACCTCCTTCCTCGTTTCCTCTTCCATAACCCGAGCTCGAAGAAGGAAGAGATAAGAGGGCCCTATGGAGAATGTGGTCAGAAATCCATAATAGAGTCCGACCAAAACGACCGATTTTATTACGCATGTAAGTTAATAAATACCCTTAGAAAAGATTTAAAATCATCACAAACCCCCTTTTTCTTTTCTATTACAATTTCTTGATATTATCTGATGATTTCTTAACTTTCCATATATGAGAAACGGATAGACTGAAATGACATCCGCTTATGTCAATTGCCCCAAAGGGATCTTAAATGATGGACTTGGATATAGCTTGAATTAATGAATAGAGCCACTTTGAGGTTCCCTATGAAATGAGCATGAACGAAGCCCTACGAAGAAGTTCCGGGAGTTACGAAGTGAAGTCTTCGACTCATATTGTTCATGGTGAAAGAACGGGGGTTGACCTCTATGAAGTCGTAATCTCCCGTTGTTCCTCAGTACTCGTGGTAGAGCGCGGCTGTTACGCCTGTCGTAGGTTCGATCCTACTTGGGGAATTTTGATTCATTCTTAATTAAGAATGAAGTAATGGAATTAAGGGCTCGCTTTGACCGTTAGGAGTATAACCTTCGCTGTCTTGTGTTTTCTCTTGCCTTCTATTCTCATCTGATCCTTCTGTTCTACGATCTGTGAGAATCGCCGTAATACCTCTTCGTAGACGGGATCATCCCTTTTAATAGCCAATCATAATTCTCATATGATGTACGAGCAGTGCCTCACAGTGCATTCATCGATTTTCCCGATAGGCCACAAATTACCGCTAGCAAACATATTAAGACGAGGAACGCATTTTTGCTATGCTACTAATACTTGACTTGCTCTGCTATTCTGCCCATCCTGGCGAGGAGAGTTACGGGAGTAAACACAAATATGCTGATTCCGGCTTGTACTATATGTTGATCGAATCTTTCACGATAAATAAAAGAAAAAGTAAGGCCATTCCATTTCGACAAAAGGGAAGGTTGTGGGCGAGGAGGGCTTCGAACCCCCGACACCGTGGTTCGTAGCCACGTGCGCTAATTCCTACTTAGCTAC
>PYDT01002037.1:17500-45045 GCA_004837865.1 Musa balbisiana
CTGAGCCAGGATCGACTCTCCATGCTAGGCATAGTTGCATTACTTATAGCTTCCTTGTTCGTAGACAAAGCTGATTCGGAATCTTCTCTTTCTTCTAAGCTAAGGCCATAACTTTGATCCATGGCGCTTTTTCATATTACTGGAGTTCGCCCGTCCCACACTATATTCATCCCTCCCCTTCACGTCATCCCACAGCCTCTTATCCATTCTCGTTCGATCACGGCGGGGGAGCAATTCAAAATAGAAAAAACGTACATTGTTTATGGAAATCAGGCTCGAACTGATGACTCCACCACGTCCAAGGTACACTCTGCCGCTGGTTATATCCCTTCCAGTCCCGACGAGAAATAGAACTAACTAATCACTAAGGCAAAGGGTCGAGAAATCAACGCCACTATTCCTGAACAACTTGGAGCGGGCCTCTTTCGTCACTATTATGATTGGAAAATAATGGGTAATGATAGTGAAATAATGGGACAAATTGATTCACTTGTCAACTGGCCCTATCGGAAATAGGATTGACTACTATTCGAGCCATGCACATGTTTTCATACATCCGTACGATTTTCCCGTCTAAAATCGAGAAGCAGTTTTACATGAAGAATATTTTGTCGCATGTTCTATTCGAATACGGCTGTAGGAGAAGACCCCGACTCGTATGTTAAAAAAAGAGGGGAAGCAGAACCAGTCAGATGTATAGATCACCCCTTCTCTATGCGCCCAAAGATCTTACCATTTTTCCGAAGCACTGGAGCTACATTTCTTTTCAATTTCACATTCAAGAGTTTCATATTTGTTTCCACCCCTTTTTTGGAGACTCTCGAAAAATAAATGGACAAATTCCTTTTCTTAGGATACATACCAGAAAAAAGTATAAGGGTAACCCCCCCATTAACTACTTAACTACTTCATTTTCATTTATTCATTTTCATAGTATAGAAATTTAATTTTAAACATAGTTTAGAAATTATTAATTTCATAGTAATAGAATACATGTCCTACCGAGACATAATTTTGTAACTTACTATCCTCTTGCCCATCATGCAAAGATTTACCTCGTGGAAAGAACCACAAAAAACTGATTCTGCGGATCTACATGAGGGTCCAACTCCATGTCATTGCAAGAATCCATGTTGTATAATTTGAACGGTTGACCTCCTTGCTTCTCTCACGTACAACACTCTTCCCGCGGAGCCCCCTTTCTCCTCGGTCCACAGAGACAAAATTTAGACTGTGCCAACATTCATCACGGACTAAAGGACTCACCCGTAACCGGGATCACTAACTAATACTAATATAAATCCCCCCGGAACCGGTATCACTACTAATACTAATATAATATATAATAGAAAAAACTGTCTTTTCTGTATACTTTCCCCGGTTCCATTGCTACCGCGGGCCTTACGCAATCGGATCTGATCAATGAATAGCCCTTTCCACACACATAGTCATCGCAAGGATCTCGGACGACTCCTAAAGCACGAAAGCCAGGATCTTTCGAAAATGAATTCCTATTTGAAGAGTGCATACCCGCATGGATAAGCTCCACTACCCGTCATTTTGGATCCAATTCGGGATTTTCCTTTGGATATCGGGAAGGACTTGGAAGGTATAATCGATTCATACAGAGACAAGTTTCTCTATTGATTCAAACGCTGGGGTAGGGATAGAGGAAGAGTAAAAAAAACGAAGATTTCACATAGTCCTTTTTTGTTTTTGATCGAAAATAAATCTGATTTATGTCGTACCCTTCGCGCGATGATAAATGTTTCAGATTCTACAGGATCAACAAAACCCAGGGAACTTAAGGAATGGGAAGGAATAAAAGAAAAAGTAGAGGGAAAGAAATCGAAATGAATAAAGAATAAGCCAAAAAAAATAAGTAGATATCAAAATAAGTGAAGATAGAAGAGCCCGATTCCAATGAACAAATTCAACTAACTCGAAGGATCTCTGATTTCCTCGAAAAATAAGGGGCAAGGGGATTGATCGAGAAGATTTCTTGTTCTTATTATAGATCTGTGATTTGAACCGCAGATTTGTGGTAAAAGAATAATCTTCCCCTTTGATCATAAGGGAAAGTGTTCAATGGAACTGAAACGACTGAATGGTCTTAGTCCTCTTTTTCGGACGGAGTGAATACGGGAGGAGATTCTCGAACGAATAAAATGATCCCTTACTTCGAAGAATGAACGAGGAGCCGATGAGTGAAATTCATGTACGGTTCTGTGAAGAGTGACGTATAGGTTCCTTATCTGTCAACGTTTCCACTATCCCCCCAAAAAACCAACTCTGCCTTACGTAAAGTTGCCAGAGTACGATTAACCTCTGGATTTGAAATCACTGCTTATATACTGGTATTGGCCATATTTACAAGAACATTCTGTAGTATAGTCAGGAGGAGTAAGGGTTACGGATTTACCCGGTGTGAGATATCACTTGTTCATTAACCCTAGATGCTGTCGGATAAAGATCGTCTGACAAGGGCGTTCTAGTGCTTGTAGATTCTTATCCAGCCTTGTATCATTTATTATCCATTTGAATCGATAGCAACATGTGACGTGTAGCTAAACCCATACGAAAGTTTTCGTAGGGGACTTTAGCAGGCTACCATGAGACAAAAGATCTTCTTTCTAAGAGATTCGATTCGGGACTATTATATGTCCAGTTCAATATTTAAATCATTCAGAGGTTTTTCCCTTACTTTGCCGGTCAACAAACAATTCGGAAATACCTCGACTTTTTTAAGACAGGTCCAGTCAAATAGCAATGATTCGAAGCATTCTTTTACATTACACTAATTTTCGGAACCTAAGGACTCGACCGGATGGTATTAAAATACCGGAGTGGTCCAACCTAGACAGAAAATGAGGGAAACGGATCTCATTTAAGTGAGTAAACAGAATTTCCATACTCGTCGCATAATACATATAGAATCGTGAAAGCCGATTCGAATGAAAGTCGTATGTACGGGCTTGGAGGTAGATCTTTCCTATCTTTCGATATCCACACCTACATATTGGGGTGCAAAAGCCAAAATAAGTAATTCGTTTTTTGCCCTTATAAAAAGAAAACTGATTCTTGAACCCTTTCACGCCCATGTCACGTCGATGTACTGCATACAAAAAACCTTGCAAAATCCGATCCAATTTATCGTAATCGATTAGTTAACATGTTGGTTGAACCGTTTTCTGAAACACGGAAAAAAATCATTGGCTTATCAAATTTATCTATCGAGCCATGAAAAAGATCACACAAGACAGAACAAATCCACTATCTTTTAAACGTCATGCAATACGTGGAGTACTCCCGATATAGCAGTAAAGCAAGACTGTAGGCGGATCGACCCAGTCAGTTCCTATTGAAATAGGTCTACACCCGGAAAAGCACTTGGCCATCGTTGGTTTTAGGGCATCCCGAAACGTCGGGTCGACATAATGGCTTTCAATTAAGTTCCGAATTAGTAGATGCTTGCCAAAGGGAGTGCGATGCCATCGCAAAAGGAAGGACTCATATAATGGCATAGGCAAATAGAGCTTTTGCACATTGTTCGTTAATCCATGAAGCAGTATCTATATAGACACATTGATCCTACATCTCGATCGTAAAAAATCAATATATAAAAGAATCGGACGTATCGTTCTCGAAACAAACCAAAAGGAAAGAAAGATGAAACATAAATCATATGAAAGTAACGGTGTGTGCTATATTTCGAAAAGCCCCACAAAAGGGCGACGAATAGTTAGCTGATCTTCTACCCCACGATCTACAGGACAGAGAATCATTCGGTGGTTGCGCTTCTCCGAGACAGCAATGGAAATAGCTTCCCAAAAAATCATATGTCCATATTAACAACACAGGAGTACTAATAAGGAGTTCTCATTTCTGATGCTTAAGGAGTGAAGTAGTAAATTGGCCGCCTCTCAGGAACTACGTGATAAGAGGGCTCACTGCATGAACGGAAAACGTCAAATAGGGGCTTCTACTTGGGCTGAACAGACTGATCCATTGGTGTAAGTGTCATACATAAGGGAATTAGCCTATTCGTCGATAGATAAATGAGGCCTATTGTAGATAGAGAAATACAAATACTTAGAGATCGGCACTAATGGCTACCACATAGAAGAACTAAGAGAAGAGCAGTCCATAGCTGGGGGAAAGGAAGCGACAGCGTCGGTAATGGAAGAAAGATAACTACAACGGTAGCAAGTAGGAAAGCCATCGGAAAGCCAAACAATCAAGTGACTCGGGAAAGGAGCCCCTAGCCAAGGGACGGCCTCAGAACACGTTGAGCGGGCATGGAGTGTCATTAGTCCCTCCTTTTGGACGAACTCGAAGCTAGGCCAAGTGCCTTCTCACTTTTTGCTACTGATGGACATATATCAATCAATAAGTCTAAACGTTGTTGCCAAGATCCCTTATTTTAGACAATTCCCTACCCAAACCAAAAACAACCCAATCCCATCTTGGATCAGAACCCAAAAAAGGAGAGTCAGATACAGTAATGAAGAATCACAAACAAGGAACGAGTCAACGACGACTTCTTAGNGGTGTGTGCTATATTTCGAAAAGCCCCACAAAAGGGCGACGAATAGTTAGCTGATCTTCTACCCCACGATCTACAGGACAGAGAATCATTCGGTGGTTGCGCTTCTCCGAGACAGCAATGGAAATAGCTTCCCAAAAAATCATATGTCCATATTAACAACACAGGAGTACTAATAAGGAGTTCTCATTTCTGATGCTTAAGGAGTGAAGTAGTAAATTGGCCGCCTCTCAGGAACTACGTGATAAGAGGGCTCACTGCATGAACGGAAAACGTCAAATAGGGGCTTCTACTTGGGCTGAACAGACTGATCCATTGGTGTAAGTGTCATACATAAGGGAATTAGCCTATTCGTCGATAGATAAATGAGGCCTATTGTAGATAGAGAAATACAAATACTTAGAGATCGGCACTAATGGCTACCACATAGAAGAACTAAGAGAAGAGCAGTCCATAGCTGGGGGAAAGGAAGCGACAGCGTCGGTAATGGAAGAAAGATAACTACAACGGTAGCAAGTAGAAAGCCATCGGAAAAGCAAAAACAATCAATTGACTCGGGAAAGGAGCCCCTAGCCAAGGGAGGCCTCAGACAGTGCGCCGGTCATGGAGTGTCATTAGTCCCATCCTTTTTGGAAGCAAACTCGAAGCTATGCCAAGTGCCTTCTACCTTTTTGCTACTGATGACATACATCACTCAATAAGTCTAAACGTTGTTGCTCAAGAATCCCTTATTTTAGCAATTCCCTACCCTAAACCACAACCCAATCCCATCTTTGGATCAGAACCCAAAAGGAGAGTCAAGATTACAGTAAGGAAGAATCACCAACAAAGGAGAGTCAAGACGACTTAGAGGAGGAAGAGAAGAGGATGACTTACTGATGTCCGAGGCTTTCTGCGTAGCGGTCGATGCAGGTGCTACTTACAGCTTTCAGGAAGGAGGAGACCCACCAGCTTTCCTACTCTTTCCACTTCGGAAAGTCTCCCCTTTTTAGTTATGCTACTTTACCTCGAACAATCCTATTCCCAGACCGACCTTATCTCCTATCCCTAGAACCGGAAGGAAAGGGATTCTTATACCTATAGAAGGCGGACACCCCATTCATTCCTTCTTGACTCGAGAAGCACGGATCATGTTGGGGGCCAATTCCTCCCTCATAAGAGATGCATGCCCAATGTAGAGAACACACTTTCTTTTTTACTATCATTCATTCATTCGTTGTATAGAAACTCTCTTTACATTCATTCGTAGTGGTACGAAACTCTCTTGTACATTCATATATGATAAGATTTGTCACGTTGGTTAAGGTCGTGTTGCTACTTTATGGTTACACACCCCTTCTCCCCCCCATCGTGTAAAGCTTCAGTTCCTTAGGTAACCTTTTCATTTTCCGGCGCAATAGGGAAGTACTCAACTTGTCTGCGTGGCTCTTCCGTTGGCACAGCCATCAAATGCAAAAACAATCTATTTGCAGAATGAAAGATCGTCCATTATCCTCGTACTCTTAACTTCTCCTCGGCCCTATTTATTGAAAGATTATTCAGCCTATAGAATGGATCTATGCCTAGAGAATATATCTATAGATATTGCTTCGAATATGGATATTATTGCTATTATCTGTGTCACATTATGACCCGGTCTAGACTGACCCGGACCCCACTTACCCGACGCTTGCCCTGGTAGGAGGATATCATTCAAAGCCATTGGTTTCTTCCATTAAAGGAGAAAGCGCTTATTAGCCAGTTGAGGAAAGCCAGCCGAGGATTGCAATAGTCTCTTCAATTCTTTCACAAATCTTCGGAAAATTGCTTTGATCCCATCTGCTCTGTTAATAACCCCAAACCTTCCGTTTGACTCATGCCCGACTGGGAGCAGCACTGAGAGGTCACAGCGGATGGACATAATCCGGTGTACTTGATCAAACCGGTTACCAGCAGCTATCAATATCTGTTTACAGGACATTTTCCTAAAGGATCCACAATTCTGGGAAAAAGCTTTCGACTCTTATTCCTTCGTGCCCCTATGATGGAAAGGCCATATTCAGATATACAATTTGCTCACTTTCTCAGGATTCTCTCCTAAAATAAAAGAATCCACCTACACGAAGCAATTCCTTTGATTTTGGAATCTTCCCTCTCTCTCTGGGACTACCACTGATTCTCTCTCAATATGCATGGAATTCAGTTCCTTCATGGGTCTATTTCCCCCTTACCCTAGCCCACGTTTCATCGTTGTGAAGCGAGAACCACTCTTTCGCGGAGTCACCAGCCAAATCCCATAAGTTCTTTTGTTGCAATAAAGAATAAAGTGGTTTCACAGAAGAAAGGAGCCACACAGGAGAACTCGTCTCTCGGGCCTTTTCTTTTGAGTCGCGGGATAAATCGTCTTCATTCCATTCTCTTTTCTTGGACCTGAAAACAATCCAAATCAGCCCAGAAGGATACCAAAGAAGTAAGGGTATGCTGGGATTATAGAAAAGCAGCAAGTCCACCAAAGAATTCCACCTCCACACCCCCCATCGAAAAACCTATATAGCATCCTAATGATAGTGATGCAACTATATAGCATAGCATCCTAATGATGGTGATGATTCTTTTTCAAGTAGGATCGGCACCAAGATAAATCAAGGGATAATCCAAGCATTAAGGTACAGGAAGCATCAACCCGGTCCCGACGCGACGCCTCCCCTCTTTCTTTCGGCTCAGGGAAACATTCAATGTTTCAAATCGATTGACCCTCGAGGGTAAACATTAAGGCCTCAACTCTCTCATAAGCATTCATCAAAAGAAAGTGAACAATTTCGAATAGAACAAAGGGTAGAACAAGAAATAAAGGAAGCAATCCGTCCTATTTTCTCTATTCCCTTCTCCCTCTGGAAGAGTTGACATTCGAGTAGGAGTGATATAAGTACCTAATGAGTGTTTCTTAGGATTTTACTCCTCCCAGCCAGTCAGGAAGATCTGATACTGAGCATAGAAAGAGGTCAAAGGCAGTTAGCCAAGATACTTCTTTTCTCAATCCGAACGAAGAAAATGGAAACCTCCTCTTTTGATAGAATCCCGATATTCCTCAACAAGGAGAGCGGGAATGAGCCTAAGACTGACCTTCGACTCTATAAGATGGACTTCCTCTGTATGAAAGAAAGAATAGGATCTTATCTTTTTTAGGGCAATCAAGAATCAACAAGCAACATTAATTAAGCGCTTACGCGAGCTACTTAAGTGAGTTCTTACAGTTTCGCTTACAGAGTTCCCTTCTTTACAGTTTACAGGAATCTCATCTGACAGGGAATGCGCTCTTAGGAATCCCCTAATGTCCTCGTTCTAGTAAGTAGTGGGCAAATCTCTTTATTTGAAAGACGTAGCTGTGGCACTTTTCACCTTTCTTTCTTTCCTTGGGCCATCAAAAAGTGAGCTAGAGAATAAAGCCGCGGAAGTTTCATCACAATAGTGTGAGAGATATCCAATGCAAACGCACAGAATATATGCTTCGAATGCCCAGTTGGAAGGGGTTTTGAAAGAAGGAGCTACGGGACGGGACGGACTTTCAGAGAACTCTGCTGGCATGGCATGGCACTCTTATAGAATAGGTAAGAATCCATCCACTTTGCCTTATCAGTGGAATGAAAATGTTGCTATAGGATATTATTTTGACTTTCATCCTTATATAGTGAGAGCGAGCCTAGTAACAAGGGATTCCATTTCTGTTTCAAATAAAGTTGAGAGCCAAGCCATTATGATTCAATTATGCGAGCGAGCTTTCTACTTAGAGTTAGAGCATTAGAGTTAACATTTTGACTTTCCGTTCTAATATATAGGCGAGCATTCATAAACGAGTCCAAAGTCTGTGTAGAGGTGGGCCATTTACTCGTATTAGCAAGATAGGGGGGAAACATCTCACTTCCTTAATGAATACCCTTATAGATATGTATGGAAATAATAAGACAGACCCGTGATAGGGGATTTAATGATCAGTCTCTAAGTACCAGAAGCCGTGCTAGGAAATGTTGTTTCTGTTCGAGGTCAAGTTGACAGTTCCGTTCTTTCAATAAGTTAACGCGCAAGGGCTTTCAGGTATAGTCAAGGGTCGAAAATACAGTCAAGATTCAACGGTCAAAAAGCATTTCAACAAACAGCCGATAGAGTCCCTAAATTACCGATTAGCTATATGAGTCCACCCATGTTAAACGATCATAATTGCCCTTCTTTATCGACAGCTTCACCCTGTAGAAAAGATTGGTTATTGGCTTTACGTCTACGAGAGAGGTAGGTTCTTTTACTAAGATCTCTGGGAGTGAGTTCTGCTCGCTTACGTTAGTTTGAGTCTTGCTAAGGAGAAATAGCCGGATAAGTGCCAAAGTTAGCAGCAAGGAAGGTTGGTTTCGGTTTTCAAAAGAGAAGCTCATAGAGTGGAGTTACGAAAGCAGTAACCAACTATAGCATTCAAGTCAGGAACAGGATAGGATCAGTTCAAAAGTGAGCTGCCCGCGTCAAATCTACTTGTTCTATTGCAGCAATCGGGTCTTCAAGTTCCGGATCAGTTGCATTATCATCAACAGCCATATGGGGAAGTCGAGTCATAGCAAGAATCCCATAGAAAGGAGGCAGCCCGCTCACTAACGTCCTCCGCTCCAACTCACATGAGTGCAGCTCCTCACGCGCAAGTAAAACATAAAGATGCTAATGCTAGAAGGTATAGAATGGATTTGATATATTCCCCCACCGACGCGACGATACTCGGTGCAAGATCAAAGTCTAGGTCCAGGTCCAGGCCTAACAAGATCAAGATCGGAAGCCGGGTGCTCGCTCCTTTGTATTATAATTCTCATTTGATTCTCCAAGAGAAGAAGAGAAAGCTGGATAAGGAGAATGAACAGGATCAGTGCAAACCAAAGTAAGCTGCTTGTCCCGATGTCGCTCAAACAAAAAAGTGGTCGTGTTCCAGAAGAGAAGCAGGAGAACAATAAGCACGTGTTTCAGTCTCAAGTTCAATTATTCTAAATTCAGAGCACGAGAAGTTGGACCAAATTCTATCATACGGAGCTAATTCTGATGCTTCTTCTGGAACTACACTTTCTACCTAACATCTTATTCTCTTTCAACAGGATACCGCACTCTTTCTTTTCCGGATTCTAATCAAGCTTCTTAGGCTTTCAGCACCTTCTTCTCCTTGATAGTGGGTTTAAGCCGAGGCTCGCTCACGCTTCAGACAGAAACGTAGCTTTTGGATCAAAGATAGTAGGATCAAAGTAAAGCACAACAGAGTCAAGAGCTGCTTCACCGACCTTAACTTGAATTGCAGCGGATTCTCCTGCGGATGCTTTAGCTGATGATTGACTTTCTACAGTGAAAGCTTTCTTCCCCAGCGGATAATCCCGATCTGGAAACTAGAACATCACTTTTATTTTAAGATCCGACAACACAATAGGCACCCTGAAACCGATACAGTAATCTTTCTTTCTTTCCCGCTTATAGAGAGCTTCTTTATACGACTCTCTCTATCTCGCATTAACCGATAAGTAAGGTAGTCCACAGAATGAATAGAATCTCCCTTGCTCCTGTTAGCGAGCTCACACTGTTTTATTAATAAGATATGCATTTAAGGAACTGTCAGTGAAGATATGCATTTAAGGAGCTGTCAGTGGACAAGATGGGTCATTTGCCATAAGAATCATTGAACATAGCCTAAACGACCTGAATTCCCTAGTTGGATTGCCTTCACCGAGATTATGTCCTTCTTTCAGCGCCCAGCCCTGTGAACTTACTTGGCTTAAAGGACTCGACTCGCAACTATCTCTTTACTAAGGTATTTTCCCATTCCAACTCGGAATCGAACTTAGTGATCAGGGATCAGAAGCGAGTTATTCCTGCTTGCCAAGCAGCTTAGCTACAAGCTTTCCCTCGATCAAACCAGAATTGGCATTTCAAACTCAAAGATGAACGAATACCACTGCTAAACTGTTGCTCTCCTTTGTACGATCATTCCCTGGGGATTAACACCTTTCGATCCGGTCTCAGGCCTGACTTTGTTAATCGGCTGGGGAACGGAGTTGCTTTTACAGAAAACCCTTTCGGGATGTAACCCTGAAGAGTACCCATCTTGGAAAAGCTACCTACAATAGACATGGTAACCACAGGAGCACCTTTCCTATATAGAGTCTTGGGGCTCCGCTCCGAGAGCTTCAAGTCCTCCTCAACACGGGATCTAAGGTCGTTGGACGAGGCACAGCTTTTCACCCAGCGGGGAATGTCTTACGCCTAACCCATTCCTTGCGTACCAGTAAAGGAAACGCATTCCTTGCATCCCAGTGCATGAAGGGCCTGTAAGCTCATGGAAGGTAGAAAGGGAATCTATTCATTCGAATAAGCGGGTTACCTGACAGAGCTTGCAGAGGTAGAAAAGCTATTCGAAATCGGATCAGGGAGATGTTTTCATTAGAATGATCGACATACCGCCTTGACCACAGAAAAGACAGGTGAGAAGAAAGGCTACGCCAAAGACGGCCAATTATTGCCAGTCGATCTCCTCCTCTTTACCTCGTATCCGACTGATTCTTTCTTGAACCGAGTAGTAGGCCATCAAGCAACTTTGTGAGGTAGGGGACCAGACTGGTGACTGCGAACTCCAATTAGGCCCCAATTTCTGAATTCTTACCTGAGGTGTCGCGGAGGAAGGTTCCTTTGAGGGGGCCGAGGTAGGAATAAATGTTTAGAGATGGAGCGAAAGACCGAACTCGAGACAGAGAGCGCTCGAATACTTCCCTTACTTATTAGGATGTAGATCGAGATCGAGGCGATCGATAGTGAGAACTCACAAATGTTCGATAATTAGATTGGAGCAGCCTGTAACATGTGTGAAACATGGGCAATGGGTTCGTTTTCTTAGTGAGCTTTAGTTCCTTTTCAAGAGGATGAGGAATTACATGAAAGAAGAAGTCCATTCTTTGGAAGTTGTGAAAGGGCAGAGTTCCTTTTTTCATTGACTTATATAAGGTGGAAGAATGAAGCTAAGCAAGAGCGGTTTGCTCGGGTTAGCGAAGGAAAGAAAGCATTAAGATTCATGGCAACCTATTCAAGAGCGTTTTTCTCTCCACCTAATTGGGGGAACCAGAAGGATCCTAAACCTCAACGGAAACCGAAACGGATCTAACATTGAAATAGCACCTGAAGCCGAAAGCAAGAAATCGACATCTAACTATACATCTATGGAATCGTTGAAATCGTCCCGCCTTTCCCTTTTGCCCTGGAAATTGATTAGCATCCACATTGCCTTGAAGCTTAAGCTCGACCTTCTCTTATTTCTTATTGTCCAACATATACCTAAGCACATATAAGTCCATCGTGCTATGGGATATCTTCCTGTCATAGATAGAGAATCGCGAATGCTTCTCGTCTTCCGCAGTCGGGACAGTTGTCACAGAAGGTAGCTCCATAACCCTATCTTCCAGCCATTTCTTGAAAATCACCCTAACGTTCTCTTCTGTGCATGGACACTTTTGAGTGGTTTTTCTCCAATAAAGTAGCAAGGAGTTTTCTGCTCGTTGGTCGTGGAATGCTTACTAACCGGCTCCGGCCCTCTATAATGAGCTCAAGCTTTCCTAGTGGACGAGGACCGATCTTATCTTTCTTGAGTCCTTGCCCTAGTATAGAACGTTGTAATCTTACCGGTTTATTCTATACAATGCTTTGGCTTCCTTTCGCCAACACCAACAACAGTATGCTTTTTCCGTTGTTTGTTCCATTACGCTAACGCTTATTGTTTCAGGGGCGAGTCTTATATCGTCAGCCATTTCATCAGTGTTTTTCATGACCGAAGCAGCTCACTAATGCGACTCCAGATCACTATAATAAGGGATTTCTAGGATTCTTTCTGCCCGACCCTACTCCTACAGTGGGTTAATCGAAAAGACAAATTCCAAGTACACAGAATTCTTAACTTGATTCGAGGCGGGGAAGAAGAAAGTTCAAGTCTCGGAGAAAGAGAAGCCACTCAAGTATTATTTGAAACTTCAATGGAATCCCTCATTACTAGGGAGCAAGTGCATCTTATACAATCCTATAGGAAGGGTCGAGTCAAAACAAGGAATGCGCTCCCGTAGCTGATAGAAATCCAATGCGTCAGAATAGGAAGGAAGAAACAAAAGCCCTGCTTGCTTGCTCTTCTAGAGTCAGGGGCAAGTGCTTATAGTCATCCAATATTCCAGCCAGAAAGAAGGTTCTTTTCTCTTAAGACCCGTGAGAATCTAATAGATCAAATCCATCCAAATTCTCTGATTGGTAGTTAACTCTTCCCTCTATCAATGATATCATATGTCGTATATTCTATTCCACGAAGAACTCTAATTCTTATCGATCCCCTTTATCTTGTGGCATTGGAGAAACTTTGGGTGGGCGAGATCCTGATTGATTGAATCTTAAGACTTCCCGAGTGGGAGTTGCTTTTATTCGACCCTTTCTAATCGTTATCGGGGAGAGACCTCTTTCTTTGGTATTGCACAAGTGCGAAAGCGGGAATAATCAGTTTGTTTGGTGAATTCATTCGAAATAATGAGGAAGTCTGTCTGTACTGGGACAACGAAGAGTAGCGTGGCTTGAAAAGTGTCTTTCTTTCCCAGCTTGCTTCCTGGAGAGAGATTCCACTAAGGAGTGTAACCGCGCTTTATCGAAGAATCCTGCAGTCACTTTCTGCCACTTCGTGTAAGTAAAGCAAATCCGTCTTTACCTTGCAGCAGCACGAGAAGCATTGGTGAAATGAATCAATCGACTCTCCCTTATTTGTAGACTCATTGAACAAAAACGGAACCTCTTCTGTAAACCCTTAAGAAATTCTCAGAATGAATGAACTGGCTGTCAGGCTCGTATGAGGAAAAAAAGAAAGTAGACTCGCTTATAAGACATTGAATTAGAAAAAAGAGAGAGTGAGCTCCTCACAAAATGCCCTTGGGTTGTGGCAAGACAGCACATTTCGAACGAAGTCAGAGAGAAGGCTTTCTTGAATACTATGAATTGAGTCTGCAGAACCATCCATCGCTTGGCACTGCTTTCCTAGGTGCAATAATGAACTTATGGAGTTTAGAATGTGGTTACTGTGCTGATTTCCTAGGTGCACTAAATGAAACCGTTAGCTAGTATAGGTTGTAGCTTGATCCGTTCCGTTACTAGTGTTCATTGAAGATTACCTGTTTGTTCTATACTATGTATTCTAAATAAAGAATGGAGTTGTTCCGTTGCGCTAACGGAGCTTTTGTTCGGCCTTGAATGGTTGATTTGCCAGAAGAGTGACCTCTGTTCAACGACGAGAAAGAGAGGGTAACGCCTTTCCCTACTAAATAAGCGGTGTACTGAGATTAGAGTCTCTTTATTCCATTGTTCCGTTGCTTGCTCATTTGCCCTAGCTTTTGAATTGCCCTGACTCCAAAGAATAGAATATGGGGAGATTACTCCTTCGAACAAAATGCTTCTTGCAACCTGACCGACCACTTTCCACTTTGAATCGCAATGATATCAAGTAAAGTACAAAAGCAAGGATATCAAGTCTCTGGTATCTAAACTAAGAAAGTGAGCTTACTGCCAGTACTCCTTTTAAGGCTGAAGGAAGCGCGGGAGTTTTGGAGCTTTGAGTAAGGAGCGTTGTTACTTAATCTGATATCACATAAGGTGCATTTTCTTTTCATACTTTCTACTTGGCCTAAACAAAACTGCTGAACCCACTAGTGTTGTGCACTCAGTTCAATTCCATTCCATAAGTGAGTTTCTAGTGTCATAAGGTTCGGAAACCAAAGCGTTGGTTCTGGGGCACTAATGGTTATTGGAGTTTCCAGGGGTAGGTGCCCAGCTTATAGATTATAGTTTAGAGTCAAGAGTTCGGTTTCAATAAAAGAGTGGAGTATCTCATTTGGTAATATGATAGATCTGATGAAATGATTTGTTTACTTACTTGCCTCGGCTAAGAAAAGGCAGCGCTGACGGTGGGTTAGTAGCTCCATGAATTATACGCGGGTCACAGAACAAGAGGAGAAGGTGGACGTGCCGCGCTTCTTTGAGTTTGGTTCTTCTTATAAGCTAGAGATAGTAGGAGAGTGCCCATTGTTTCTTTTAGAAGCTTCTAGTTAATAGGGTAGGGAGTGAGATTAGTAGCTATCTATGAATTATACGCGGGTCAACACAGAACGAGAAGTTACGGTAGGGTGTGCTTAGCTTCAGTCTGGATCCTTCCTTACTAGCTTAATGATGTAGTGTAGTTGTTTGTTTGGTGCCTAGTCGGTTCTTTCTCTTCTCTTTGTCGGTTAGATACTCCCGTTTTGAAAGGTTATGAAAGCGCACGAGGAACACTTCTTTATCCATTATATATCCTAACTTTTGTTGCACTACTTCATTGTTGCTTACGTTTGTCTCTGACTTTTGCACTATGCTTATTGGGCTGATTATGTATATGCAATAGTTATTAGGCGACTTCTTTCCCTTCATGATATGCATTAGTTATTAGGCGACTTCTTTCCCTTCTAGCAGCTTTCCTCTCTCAGTTGTGTTGTGTTGGCTTGATTGAATGGGAACGGTCTCAAACTGTCCCGTCCATGAGCCACGGTCCAATGCTTTCCTATTTTGTGTGTTGCCTTTGCTTTCTTAAATACTATGGTCCCACTACAGTCTCCAAAGAAGGAGCCATTCTATTCCCTTCAAGCAGCCGGTCCTTCTACGGTCCACTACTGTCCAAAGAAAGAACAATTCTATTCCCTTCAAGCAGCTTTCCTCTGCTCTAAAGTTCCTGGTCATTCATCTTACTTTCCAAAGTATGTAGAATCTACTTCATTGACTTTAGCACCCGATCCGATCAACGCCAGAAATTACATAGATAAGAATCGATGTCGCTGAATCTTTACAGTTTCCATTTGGATTGGGGAAAGCGTCGGGCCCAGTTAAGTTATCCAATAGTGCTCCGAAACGGGGCCGGAGAAAGAGTATTTGATCGGCGAAGATCGAATTGAACGAGAACTGTCTTTGATTGAGCGACTCGACTCCAGACATCTTTCTGTCAGTCCCCACGGGATCAGGATCATTTGACTTAGATGAGTATCCAGCGTCGTTGCGCGTCTCATGGCCTTACGGAGGTATCAACTCAAGGAAGTCCAAACTCGACCGACTCTGGACGGGTCAGAAGCGGATGGATGGGATTGTTTTCTTCATGGATTGAATGGTAAGTAAGCCCACGGAGCGGTAAGGTACGACGGTACTAGTTCCGTTCTAGTGCTGGAAAACAAAGATGCATTACGAGTGTCTTCTATCCTTAATGTTATTTCTAGTTTACCTACTCAATCAATCAATAGTTTCTCCCGTTGACCTACTCAATCAATCAATGGTTTATCCCGGAAATTAGCCTATACATATCCGACGACCTGGAGCTAGGTTAGGATTCTTATACTCGAAACAACTTGGCACTCGCATCGGTGAAATAACGGATGGATACTATAATGGAATATGGAGTAACAAAACAAAGCTGACTCACTTATTGCTCACGTAAGCACAATGTCGCAGCTACCTCATAACGCGCAACACAGCTCACTAACGGACTCAAAGCATGACTGATAAGCTGGCTAACGGGTTTAGTAAGAGATCTCTCTTGAAGCTGGCTAACGGGTTTAGTAAGAGATCTCTCTTTAAGAGTACCTCTACCCGAGAGTCAGGAGCTCCCTTAAGAGTAGCATAATGGAATGACTTCCCCAAATGGGTGACTATGCTTTCTTTCGTTCTTCCTCTTGCTTGGTACTTCTGGAATAATGTATATCATCAACAGCAATCTCTCTCTCTTCTCTTGCTTTAGGAAAGTTTTACACTAGGGAATTCCACTCATCATCATCATGGAAGGTGTTTTTAGCAAGTTCTGATTAATACAAAGAAAGAGGCCAATGATATCTAGGGAAGTGAGTCGATTCAGTGGCCTTTCTTTTCAATGTGGGGGAGTCAAAGCTAATGCATCGGCAGTTCCAGAATTCATAGTCGAAGAAATGGAATCAGGCTAGGAAGATATGAGATCCAACTGTTCTATCCGCCTCTTAGGATCCTTAGTCTGTGGAACTCGGCTCATCTTTCAGCTACTTTACCAGAAGATCGTTGAGTTGAAAGGATCAGCACTTAGAAGGATTCAGTAGTACGGAAAGTTAATAAGAGACTATACAAAGAGAAAGGGAAGAGGTCAAGTATCGGCCCTACTCGTTTTTATTCCCAAACTAGGACTCTGGTACATCCGAGCGGATTGTTGGTTTGCGTGCATCAAAGATCATTCTCATCATCTCAATCAAGAAGTTCATCTGTCTGTCTGTAAAATAATGACGAGTGCTTAACTCTGAAAGACCAAGCTAGCGTAAATTGCTCCTCTTCTGTCTCTGTAGGCATTGAACGGGAGTGGTACCAATTGAGCTATTCACGGAGCGGGCAAGAGGTAACAACTACGAGTCACTTTTGGACAATCCCATCATACTACGGAGGGGCATTGCTTTGTTTTCCCCTATCTCTCTTATTACGCGGGTAGCAGAAGTTTCGTATGGAATTGGGATCCTCTCAATCCTGCAACAAATGACCTCTTGATCTGGATGCAAGCCATTCCGTCGACAGAGAGGTAATTTCGCCCTTCTTTTTCTCAATCAGTTTCCGAGCAAGCAGACATAGTGAAGGAGTAGTGTCAAAAAAAGCCCACTCTGTGGTAAACGAATTCCAAATGTGCTCAATCGGATCGGCAAACCATAATTGGCCTCAAAGCTAGTAAGCGACCCCTTTCTCCTTTTCATTTACTTCACTTCGGTGAAAGAAAAAAAGAATATCCAGGTTGACTTGTTTAGATACTGCCATCTTATTCCTGTTTTGAACGGTATACTGGAACCCTATTCGATTTTCATCGGCAAGACTCACTAGTAGTTACAAAGAAAGGAGCGAGCATCTGGCATAGGCGCCTTTGGAAGGTATGATCGGTTCTTTTTGTTACATGTAGGTTCCTCCGCTGGTCGGCTTGCGCTCTTACTTAGAAGTGGTCTCAGTCGGCAGAAATCCATGTTGGGGATGGACCTTCGCGCTTCCTATCGATCCAGAATCCCTTGCATATCCATCCCTTAAAAAAAAAAAAAAAAAAAAAAAAAAAAAAAAAAAAAAAAAAAAAAAAAAAAAAAAAAAAAAAAAAAAAAAAAAAAAAAAAAAAAAAAAAAAAAAAAAAAAAAAAAAAAAAAAAAAAAAAAAAAAAAAAAAAAAAAAAAAAAAAAAAAAAAAAAAAAAAAAAAAAAAAAAAAAAAAAAAAAAAAAAAAAAAAAAAAAAAAAAAAAAAAAAAAAAAAAAAAAAAAAAAAAAAAAAAAAAAAAAAAAAAAAAAAAAAAAAAAAAAAAAAAAAAAAAAAAAAAAAAAAAAAAAAAAAAAAAAAAAAAAAAAAAAAAAAAAAAAAAAAAAAAAAAAAAAAAAAAAAAAAAAAAAAAAAAAAAAAAAAAAAAAAAAAAAAAAAAAAAAAAAAAAAAAAAAAAAAAAAAAAAAAAAAAAAAAAAAAAAAAAAAAAAAAAAAAAAAAAAAAAAAAAAAAAAAAAAAAAAAAAAAAAAAAAAAAAAAAAAAAAAAAAAAAAAAAAAAAAAAAAAAAAAAAAAAAAAAAAAAAAAAAAAAAAAAAAAAAAAAAAAAAAAAAAAAAAAAAAAAAAAAAAAAAAAAAAAAAAAAAAAAAAAAAAAAAAAAAAAAAAAAAAAAAAAAAAAAAAAAAAAAAAAAAAAAAAAAAAAAAAAAAAAAAAAAAAAAAAAAAAAAAAAAAAAAAAAAAAAAAAAAAAAAAAAAAAAAAAAAAAAAAAAAAAAAAAAAAAAAAAAAAAAAAAAAAAAAAAAAAAAAAAAAAAAAAAAAAAAAAAAAAAAAAAAAAAAAAAAAAAAAAAAAAAAAAAAAAAAAAAAAAAAAAAAAAAAAAAAAAAAAAAAAAAAAAAAAAAAAAAAAAAAAAAAAAAAAAAAAAAAAAAAAAAAAAAAAAAAAAAAAAAAAAAAAAAAAAAAAAAAAAAAAAAAAAAAAAAAAAAAAAAAAAAAAAAAAAAAAAAAAAAAAAAAAAAAAAAAAAAAAAAAAAAAAAAAAAAAAAAAAAAAAAAAAAAAAAAAAAAAAAAAAAAAAAAAAAAAAAAAAAAAAAAAAAAAAAAAAAAAAAAAAAAAAAAAAAAAAAAAAAAAAAAAAAAAAAAAAAAAAAAAAAAAAAAAAAAAAAAAAAAAAAAAAAAAAAAAAAAAAAAAAAAAAAAAAAAAAAAAAAAAAAAAAAAAAAAAAAAAAAAAAAAAAAAAAAAAAAAAAAAAAAAAAAAAAAAAAAAAAAAAAAAAAAAAAAAAAAAAAAAAAAAAAAAAAAAAAAAAAAAAAAAAAAAAAAAAAAAAAAAAAAAAAAAAAAAAAAAAAAAAAAAAAAAAAAAAAAAAAAAAAAAAAAAAAAAAAAAAAAAAAAAAAAAAAAAAAAAAAAAAAAAAAAAAAAAAAAAAAAAAAAAAAAAAAAAAAAAAAAAAAAAAAAAAAAAAAAAAAAAAAAAAAAAAAAAAAAAAAAAAAAAAAAAAAAAAAAAAAAAAAAAAAAAAAAAAAAAAAAAAAAAAAAAAAAAAAAAAAAAAAAAAAAAAAAAAAAAAAAAAAAAAAAAAAAAAAAAAAAAAAAAAAAAAAAAAAAAAAAAAAAAAAAAAAAAAAAAAAAAAAAAAAAAAAAAAAAAAAAAAAAAAAAAAAAAAAAAAAAAAAAAAAAAAAAAAAAAAAAAAAAAAAAAAAAAAAAAAAAAAAAAAAAAAAAAAAAAAAAAAAAAAAAAAAAAAAAAAAAAAAAAAAAAAAAAAAAAAAAAAAAAAAAAAAAAAAAAAAAAAAAAAAAAAAAAAAAAAAAAAAAAAAAAAAAAAAAAAAAAAAAAAAAAAAAAAAAAAAAAAAAAAAAAAAAAAAAAAAAAAAAAAAAAAAAAAAAAAAAAAAAACGGCTTGCGCTCTTACTTAGAAGTGGTCTCAGTCGGCAGAAATCCATGTTGGGGATGGACCTTCGCGCTTCCTATCGATCCAGAATCCCTTGCATATCCATCCCGTTTTGAGACAGACCATCGCACTTCACTCATAAAACCCAAAACGGCAACGGCGGGGACAGAACCGGACTCGGAGACAACGGAACGGCTTGTCCCAGTCAAAAAACAAACTCCCAACAAAGGACCGGCCTATTTTGAGCTCTAGCGGTGATTGCCCCTCTTACCTTAACGTGAGTTTTTGACCTTTCAAGTGGACCGGACCTTAGAAAAGGCATTTCCTGTAGATTGACGACGGAGATTTGCGACTGAGACTTCCCTCACGGAAGAAGTATCCTAACCTTATATACTATTTATCCTTTACCGAGAGTACAATGAATGACCCATCCATCATGCTATCGTGATCAAATCCCTTTCTGGACTCTGTTCTTCAGCAGTTACCAGTGAGGATCCCCCAAGGAGGAGGGAAACATGAGAAAAGAGAAATAATGAACATAAAGGTAAGATCCAATTGGGAATAGTTTAGTTAGAGTTCCATAGCCGGGAATAAGGCGGACCTTTCGTAAGTCCAATACCATGATTTCAAATTAATAGCATCATGCCAAGAATTGAAGTATGCCTTATACTTGCTTATTTCAAACTAACACCACTGCCTTAAAGCCTTCCCACGCGCACTAGGAGAGTTAGCCTGCCACTCCCGTCTTGTATTCTAGCTTGGGAATTGATGTCTTAGGAAGGGACAACCCACATACTCAGTCTTAGCACTCCATCTTGAATTATGACTGAACCATTGAACTCGCCCACTCCTGTCTTGAAGTCTGAATTGCCCAACTAGAAAACGACTAACCTCCTCTAAGCTCCAAGCCTGACTCCTGAGCTTTACTCTTAGGCTCCCGACCTTAGAACTCCTATGTTCACCTCAGATTATTCTACGAATTATGATAAGTCTGTAGCTCGAGTGCGAGCCTGCTAATCCTTGCCCGGAAGTATGAGTTTCCTTACTTTGATTCTTGTACAACTGAGTTTATCTTGATAGGTGCAGTCGTGTTAGCAGCGGAGCCCCATCCTTATTGCCTTGCCTTAAAGTCTTAGACGATGAGCTCACAGACAAGGAGTATGAGTGGGCGTAGTAAGAAATGAGAAACATAGGTATAATCCAACTCAAAACAAACCAGTAGAAGACTGAAAGTAATAAGTATAAGAACGAGAAGCATCGCACCAAGAGACAAAGGACCAGTGAAAACAGCGGAACTCAACCTAGTAATATAAGCAAAAATACCTTTCCCGAACTATCCTCTTCTGACTGAAACTCCAAAGTATCCTTCGCTGTATAAGAACAAATCCCGAACCCACACTCTCCTTGGGAATTCTTGGAATCCTAACCTACAATCTGTATTTCCCCTATTGAAGCTCTTATCTCCTTGCTGGAATTCCCTATCTCGCCTTGAAGTCCGCCACTCCTTGCTTTAAGTATGCTGTTAGAGTGAGAGCCCCAACTCTTTGGGATCCTTTGCTAAGATAGGACAGAATTGCACAAGTTAGTCTCAGAATTGCCCCCCTTGTTGACTCATTAGTATCAGAATGCAGTGTGGTTCAGATAATTCTACTGTAACATAGGAATCCACAGGAAAGTAAGGCATCGAGGACATGGGGAGAATCCTACCGAGTAGTATAGGAATGACCTAGTGTCTTCTGAAAGCTGAATTCCCCTCATTAGTCTAAGGCTAGAGGTGGAAACTAAGATGAACCTCATAAGTCTCAGAAGAAAACTAGAAACTAGGAATTGAACTCTGTAGTCAAAGAACAAATCCCGAGCATAGGCCTTCCGCTCCCCCATCTACAGATGTATTGTTTCCTCTTGAGTTTAAGCCTGCCACTACTTTCTATCTTTCTGAAACTCCTGTCTTCCATTCCTATGTGTGGGGTTCAGTCAGCTACTCGTTAGCCTCGCCCCGCAACTCCTTTATCTCATTCTTAGATAACGAACACCATAAGACTTGTTGGGGTTGTATTTGTAAGAGGCTAGCTAATCTAGTAATAGACTCATATTAGTAGTGGAATGAGTTAAAGCATCAAGTATAAGACCTAAGCAGTGTGGAAAAACGGAAGAACTCCACTCTATAGTCCGAGCCTGAATACCTCCTCGAACATTGCATCCTTATTGCCTTGCCTTGTAGTCTTCCATTCATTGCTTTAGGGCTTCCGCTCCTTACCCAAAAGAAGGATACCTAACAGATGATATCAGTCTGACTTTACTGACTCCCACTTTAAGGTGAGTTTTGAGTATTCCTTTCCTTGCTTTTAGTCTTACTACCTTGAACTTCATTCTTACTCCCTTTAACTTGAATTCTCACTACCTTTACGGGAATTCTGACTATCTTTGCTTTTAGTCTTAGATGGCTAAGCTAGGCTTAGAGTTGTTGTAGTAGTTGTAAGGATTGCACTCAGAAGTAGAAAACAATGCCTCGAAATACAGAATGAAGGGTAGAAGGGAATAGGTTGGAGTCTAGCTGCGAGTTGAAGTAGCACTCATTAGTATCAGAATGCAGAAGCTCCCCCGCCTGCCAGCGCTCGAAAGTTGTAAATAAAGAATTCCACAAAGTAGTATAAGAGTGCGTAGTGAAAAGAACGGATCAGAACGAAACTCTGTAGTATCGGAATGACTAGCAAGTGGGTAAGTAGGTAAGTGATAATTCCAGAAAGAAGTAGGAATTCGACTCTCAAGTAGGCGCACGGGAAAGTCAGAATGAACCTCATCCGTATAGGAATCGAAGTGGTTAAGGAAACAAGTACTCATAATAGAATGCAACCATAAAGTGAGGATACCCAGTGTGAACTCCCCTACCACCAGAAACACATTCACGGCTACCCCCGCCCTAAAGCCTTGTAATACTGATTTGGATTCTGATACTCCGGACTTGGAGTCTTGTCCTTCGACATGCGTACTAAGTCTTCAACTCGATGCTTTGAAACAGCCATTCCTCTATCGACGAATTAGAGTCTGTCCTTTAATTGATTCTTTTATGGGTATAGGAATGCTAACTGTTCGCTTTCTGTTCCTGTAGTAAAGAGAAGGGAACTATCTCAGTATGAGCAGCTACTGTCTGTCTAACCAGCAAGCACAAAGATCCAAAAGCGGACTTCGCGAATGGGGATAGTCGACATCCTTATTAGTGTTTCACTTAGATCCCGGGGATATTCTCTAAGAAAATAACTGGTCCAAAAGTCATGGAGAACTTTTCTCTCAGGGTTGCTGCTGTGGGCTTGTAGCTCAGATACTTCTCTTCTTTGCTTTCCTGTTATAGTAAGTATTGGTGGCCATCTGCTCTCTCTCTTTTATTGTGGAAAAGAGTAGTAATATATCCCTTTCTTTACCAGATACCATCTCTGATAGTCAACACTTTCTCGAGCTATCTTCTCATAAAGGATTGAACACAAAACTCAAAGAAAAGCTCTTTTCAGGCAATGCATAACCTGTTGCACTAGAGTGATTTCTCATTCGCCGCCCCCTGAGGTATTTAGGAAAAGAGCCGGATCGATCCCCTTATTTGCATTAAAGTGTGAGCTCTGCCTTAGTTACTGCTCCTCTAGTAAGCTTCTTTGCTGCATCTCCATCTGATAGTCAAAAGGGCGCACTAACATTCAAGCGTATTTCACGAAAGGGAGCACACTATATATCACCACTATCTATCACTACTACCTATCACTACTACTAGAATCGAACAAATCTATCACTACTATCTATCACTACTACTAGAATCGAACAAATATCACTACTATCTATCACTACTACTAGAATCGAACAAATCTATTTGTGGAATCTTTCCTCCTACTCGTAAAGGACAAAGCATAGAGGATTCCAGCACTGAGGACAAGATGCCCTTCTTAATATTCCATTCTAGGCCCCTAACAATGTTCAAGGGGAAAAAGTGTGGAAGAAAGGAATATTTGTAGGTTGCATTTGCTACCTTTTAAGGAATATTTTGAGGTTGCATTTGCTACCTTTTCACTTGGGCCAAATAAGTGTTTTTCTTTCCTCCTCCTTGATCCGCAGGAGGTCTTCTTTCGGTTGCAGTGAATCTTTTCTCGGTATAACAAGAATGAAGAAAAGAATGCTATCTAGGATTTGAACCTAGGACATCGGGGAGACCGACCGTTCTACCGAATTGAACTAAGAGCGCTATCTTACTACACGATATAAAGACTGCTATGGCTTTCTATCTGCCCTCTATGGCTTTCTATCTGTCTGTATGGGTTCCCTCTTTCTTTGCTTTTTTGCGCTTTCTTTGGAAGTAGCCTGCCCACCACAGCCGACACTTGGCCCTCCAGCTTAATGAGTTAATGGGTGTTGTCTCTTGGAACTACGATTGACTCTGAAAGGTACAACACTCCAATTCCTTAATCCTGACTTCTAGCTTGCCCTGGTTTCGATGATCAACCCCAGGCGCATTTCGTTTTTGATCTTCGGCTCCTCTCACAGGACCCAAGACTTTGTACTCTCGCAATCGGTACCAATATCAAGTGTCTTCCCTTTATTGCCTAGGAGGTGCATATCATATCAGATAGAGCCATGAAGCGAAAACTGTCGATTCCAAAGTAAGAGGTCGCTTCGCTTCTAGAATGTCGACCCAAGAGGAAGCTCCTGATCATTCGCTAAAGCTAAACTCTCAAGTGCTATCTCTTGTCCTTGAAGGATTCTATCAATTAACGAATCCGATTTGTTTGTCATGGGTGAAGAATCAATCTTAGAGAGCAGCATCCAATCCAAATAAGCATACGATGATGAATAGAGAGAGAGGAAAGCATAGCTTCATCGATCATGCGAAAGTGGAACAACTTACTGCATTGACTGGATCTCGCTGCTGCAGGAGCAAGGGAACTTCTATAAACTCTCTTGACACTCATTCATCATGTTAGAGATCTCCAGATAGGATTGGTAACAGTGTCTGAGGGTAAGTGTTGAGCGGGATCAGTGTGATTCTACTTGTTTGTTTTGGTACCTAACTCTTATATTCAATGCTACCCATATCTCTCCCACACCCTCGTAGGGCTTTCCAGCACTCGTAGCAGCGTCTTTCTTTCCTATTCATCGGGGCGACAATATAGATTTGCTCTCCACTTTCCGCGTATAGATTGGGTGCCTCTTCCGACTTATAGTATAGGTTTCTGGGTGAATTCCAACAGTATAGGGTTCTGGGTTAATTCCAACTTGTCGTAAAGTCTATACTTGACCGAGTAAGTATCCCTGCGACATCTGTTTGAGGGTCCAGTCATAGATGCTTTACCGAGTCAAGTGTCTGAGGTCAAGGTAAGGATGGGTTGGTGGCTATAACACAATCCGCACACGGTCACAAGTATGTAAGCGGTAAGGGTTCAATCAAAGGGAAAACAAGGTCTTTCTTTGCGAACCTTCATGGGGAAAACAAGGTCTTTCTTTGCTAACCTTCATGTGCTGCCAATGCGTTTGTTTGATTATCGATCTACTGAAGTGAAGTATCCCGCATGCAAGCGAACGGAGCGATCCACTCTTTCTCGACTTGGAGCACTCAGGGGACCATACCATGGACGAGGTAGTGTAACTGTTCTAATAGAGGCTAGTGTACTTTGTATACCATTTCACGGATGATAGAGCCTAGACAGACCCAAGATCATTCATGTTCTCAAAAACCCTATCTTTTCTTTTTCTTCATCAAAGTAAGAAACCACTCATGAATCAACAACTGATTCAGAAAAATGGAGCTAAAAGAGTCGGGGTGGACGGAGAAACAATCCATTGCGCCTAAAGCTAGCATCTCATCCCCATGATACCAATAAGAAATAGAAATACAAAGCTGATCCCGAGTGACCGAGAAACTGCTGCAATGAAGCGAGAGAGTGCCTAGCCGCCTACAAGCCTTCCATTCGAATTGGCTTATGAAAACCTAAATCACAGCACTTTGGAAGGAACAGAAAGGTGGTTTACAAGTCTACTCGAGACGAGGCGAAGAACGTCGATGGCAGAATGCCTTATTAACCCCTCATCGGGAGGTGTCATGACAATTGATGATTACGACGACTCCCATCCTATTGGATTTGATATTCCCCAATCATCTTAAGGAACCGAAGTGGAATCCTTCTCCTCACAAAGCAAAGTCGCATATTCTTCCTGCTCTGCTTGCGGCATATGAAATGAGTTACAACGACAAGTCGATCTCAATGCCCCATACTCCAAGTGGGTTTGAAGACAGAGGAGACAATAGGTGCCGTGCCCAACTCGGGTTCTCCATGAAAAAAGAAGTAATAGAAA
This sequence comes from Musa balbisiana, assembly GCA_004837865.1. NCBI lineage: Eukaryota > Viridiplantae > Streptophyta > Magnoliopsida > Zingiberales > Musaceae > Musa > Musa balbisiana. The sequence continues at coordinate 43,304 of PYDT01002037.1, forward strand.
GAAGAATCCACTTCTTCATAAGAAAGCTCGGAATCCTCTTCGCCGCTCTGAACCACAATAGAAGAAAGAAAGAGCAGATTGATTGGAAATGTTGGAGGAACCCAAGAAGAAAGAAAGAAAAGAGGTGAAAAAAAAGCTTAGAGACTGGAATGAGCCCTACCGCCAGAATAGAAAGAGTAGATTCGGCTTGCTACTGTCATTGTCCCAACTCAGGAACTGCGTTGTCAATCTGTACTCCTCTAAAGATTCTGTCGTTCCCCCCGACATACATACTCTTGAACCCGTACATCCATACTATTTATTATATCGTTCCCGTAAGCTATCTACACTAAGGATTATATTGTTCCCGCTCCGTGGTCAATAGTACCAGAATCTTAACCTCATATGATAGAATATAGTAACTACTTCCCTGCTGACTCAAATCAAGTAAACAAACAGCTGACACAACAAGTAACGTAGTGAGTTGCGCTAACGGAGCGAAAAGCAAAGCAAACTCGATCAGTATATTAGTTAGTGCAATATAAGCATTTTCAGAGTTTCACAGAGGTGTTACTTATAGAATATGGGTTACAGCCGTCAACTTATAGAAATATGGGTTACAGCCGTCAACTATAGGAAATATGGGTTCTTCAGCGCGTTGCTGTTCCCTCACTTATGGAATGGAATCTAGCTACACTCAAAACAAACTATTCATACTTTATTATCATATCGGCACCAGCTTTCTACTTGATTGCATATCGGCACCAGCCTCTTCTACTTTCTTTATGGAACAAACCCAAACCCGCACTGGGATTATTGTCAAGAACAAGATCGATTCTTGGATCCCTTCCTTTCTTCAAACGAACGAACCGAGATAGAATCAAATCGATTCCCGAAATGCCTTTTTTTGGATCTTCCTCAATGTCCCGGCATTCACGGAACGTCGAAGCAGATGAATAATCACTGCTCCGGAGCAATCAAGAATTTCTTGGGAATCCTACAAGATCAATTCGTTCTTTTTTTCTCTGACAGATGGTCAAACTTCAATTTCTGGGGTTCGAATCCATTGAGAGGTCCACTAGAGATCAGAAATTTTTGAAGAAAAAACAAGATGTTTCTTTTGCCCTTCCGCGATTGGGAACATAAAGAAATGTTGATATATTCAAGATAATATTATTTACAAAAATACCGTCTCAATTCTCCTATTTCATCAGAGCCGGGATGATAATATGTTTCCGAAGATGAACCGGCATATGACAGTTTCCAATAAGATTTCATTCTTGAACAAAAATCCATTTTTTGATTTAATTTCATCTATTCCATGACCGGACACAATGGTATCACGTTTACCCCACGATTTTTGAATCAGAAGAGAATTTCAAGAAATGGCAGATCTATTCACTCTATCAATAACCTAGCCTAATCTGGTGGTACATATGGGATTTTCCTTTTCTATTGTTCCTACGGGTTGGAATCACAAAAAATTCTTGAATGAGGTATCACGCCAGAGATGAATCGAAAAAGAAATCTTTATTTGGTTCTACCTCCTCTTTTTTTTATGAAGAAATAATCTTTTTATCGAGGATCAGAAACATCGCCGGCTCTACACTTGCGGGAATGTATTCGAATATCCAAACTAAAACAGTCGGTATTGCTAGCAACAACATAATGGAGGCAGTCATCAATATAGAATTGATCCGCAATCTGTCAAATCCAATATAGCACCATGGTAATAAGATGTTACTAATCGATTCTTTTTAATG
>PYDT01000493.1:0-45009 GCA_004837865.1 Musa balbisiana
GCTCATGGCAATTGGCACATCAAGTCGTCCAGTGCTTCTCGCGGGTTTTCATAACCCGGCTGCGCAAAAGGGATTTGCATTTGAAATAGATGCCCGAGTTTTACTCTAGCATGATCGATACAGAATGTACGCTCATCTCTTCTTACCCAAAAAGTATTTTTATTTGGGGGGCATGTCCAAACTCCTTGTCCCGGAATTTCTACAATAAATTAGATAGGTCTAGTATAGTTTCCCTAAACGAGTCTGCTCATTGTACTGAATAATTGTACTGAAATATAGCGAATACCTTGAACAGAATAAATATAAGAATTAGTAAAATTGAAAATACTTTCTTTAATACCCGAAGAAAGATTCTGATTGATTGATATAATAAGTCAAAGATTCTTCTTTCATCATGAATGATAAATTACTACAGCGAAAGAGACACTATTTAAAAAAAGGAGATCCAATATTTCACATTTATCTAAATAACTGGAAAATGGAACACGACCCATATAATTTGATCGTATGATCCATCCAAAATTCGTTGTAGACCGACCCGATCATTAGTTTCCCAACCCTGGGGTCGAGTGAATCCGATCCATAAGCATAACTATAAGTAGAAAAATCTTTATGTGTCACTTAAAATTATGAGGAATTCCTGAACCCCAAGAATTAAGATGACGAGTTCTTCATTACTCAGACTGAAAATAACCACTAGATAGCGAAACAGATTATATTTTTCGAGCAATGCACTGATTGGATATCATATTCTTGGGTGCTTTGACTAATTGTATTGTTTCCGTGTGATTCCTATATGAAGTTTTTGTATATGCGTTTGCCTCCTGGTACTCCTTTACATTTCGTCCAATAGTAATTAGTTCTTCTAATTCTATGATCGTTTTCCAGAACTTTTTCTTTCTCTTGGAATATGATTCAAAAATTTTCGGATTGCTGGGTATTCCGACCAATTATAACCCAAGTTCCAACATTTATTAAATGAGGAAGAGAACCCACCATTGCAAAAAATACTATATATGCGAGATATGGTAGGAGGCATGCGTTCTTTTTTGCATTTTTTTTCTGTGAATTGAATTTGTTAAGAACTGCTTCATTCTTTACTCTATCTGATCTGATATTCTTAAGGTCCCAACGAGTTGTATAACCAGGTATTGACCTATGGTTCTATTCCTTTCCTATTATTGTGTAATAATTTTATTTTTTTATTTAATTTAGAAGAATAGATAGACATAGACTCAGAGTCCTTTTGTCGGGGATGAATGAAAAAAAGAAATAAAATTATTCCGGAATCTCTTGGGCAATTTGAACCAATTTTTTTTTCAATTTGTTCCTTCGATGAATACCTCGAAAACCCCAACTATGAAGTAACGAATCGAGTTTCGATACAAAAACTCCCCCGGGATCCATTAATTCTTGAATGCCACCGTCTAACCAGAACAGGGTATCACGTCCAAATCTGGGCGAAAAATGAATTTCTGTATTAACGAATACATGTTCGGATAGGTTTCAAGTTCCTTCCCCCATCTAGAAAATATTTATTCTTCATTTTATTCTCACTTCAGTTCTTTCAAAAAATCTTCAATGGTACGCGCAAGACATAGCCATTCGTCGCAGCTTTTGGTTTCAATTTCTTTCTCCGTGGGAGTAAGAATTCCATCAGTACGAGTCAAGGGAATGGCTCCTTGGGCCTCTATTTCCTATAAAGGACCGACAGGATAAAGACCCTTTACCCTCTTTCTGATGATTGGATATCTCTGCATAAGAGTCGAAGGAAGAATGCTACTATTATTCCAGGAATCCCCAGCGAAAACTACACACTATTCCTTCCTTTGCTATCGAATCGTTCATACCGCTACCTACATGCCTCACGAAATTGTGCACCCAAATACGAGCTAATAATAACCCGCGATGCCCGTAGAAATACAATCACGATCCCTTGTGGAAAAAAAAAATGATTGCTGGATATGGAAATACGGATATCAAATTCCCTACCAAGATAACTGGAAGTTTTCAACCCTAAGAATCCAGTGTAACCTAAAAAACGGATACATGCCCAGCAAAAATTACTCGTTTTTCGAGACCGCCGTTATAGTTCTCTCCCTATATTTCGATCGCCAATGCATACTATACAGATCCAGTTGCATTCGTTGGATTGACTAATAACCCAAATAAATTTCCTTTACTTTTGATCCCGAGTAACTTTCATCAACAGCCTCTTCGATGTGAAACATTAGGAGAATTGGTTAGATACATTGACTTCAGTTAAAATATTCCTAATCAGTTTGAACCATCTATATTCACATATACATGCATTTTTTTTAGCAGATATCCTATACCGCATAACAGTTTCTTTCATTTGTGTGTTCGGAAAACCACATATCATACCCTATTACACGATATAAATATCGGATTATCATCCAGTGGTTGAATAAATTGATAAGATCGTCCCATTGGGTGTCTAGAGACAACTTATTTTTTTTTGGACATGCCAGAATAAGGAGAACATTTGCAATTTGCCGGCAATACTATGCCCACTAAAGGCAACAAAAATAGGGGTAGTTGGGATCTGTCCTAGAATATGTGCCTCAATTTAATATTTCATCTTTTTAAATATTTCTATCTATTAGAAGATATCTTCTTATGATATTCTATCACTTATATATATCTCTTATAAGTATATCAAGTTCGATTATAAGTAATATCAAGCCCAGTATGATATTATAATATATTGAAAAATTATAATAACTATTATTTTATTTATAAGTAATCTTAATATCAACTATAATTCTATATGATAGATAGAAAATGAATTAGATAGAACTATAATATTCTCTATTCTAAAATATTCGAAAAAAAATTTATGATTTTTATATTTATTATTATTATTTATTTATATTATATTATAATTATAATAATATAAAAATAGATAAAATAAAGATAATAAAATATTAAATGATAAAATAAAAATTATCCAACCTCTGTCTCTTATGACAATGAGAACTTATGTCCCAAAGAAATCACCTATTACGACGAATTAAATATCTTGTTCGCTACAAATAAAATACCTGAATCGTGAGTGCTATACTTTACATTTTTGTAACTTGGATTCAAGGGAAGAAACCGTGGAGCTGAATACTCACCCAGAACAACCTTTTCAAAGATTACGTGGTACTATTGGTTCGAATACACCTTTATTTCATAAATACTCAGACACTGTTAACCTTCAGGTTACCTTTTTTTAATGTTTTTTGTCAATTACTCTTTACCCGCAATGCATGTAGGCTTTATGTTCAGCAATAATTGATATCCCCCAACATACCAAACTCTGGCTGTACTCCCTCCAGTTGTAGGAGATGTAAGAATTGCACATAGAATAACTTTTTATCTATGGATAATTAGATGAAGCAGAAGATATTTAGCCATTGTCATCAAGCTCAAACTTCCTTCTTGCATGCTTTCTCCTCCAAGCACACACATAATGGACAGGTGAGATCGATTAGTAGCATACTCGAGCAACGAGTATTTTCTCGCCTACTACGGCTCCCATACTACCTCCCTAAACTGAAATCCCTAACGCCACTGCTACGGGAATACCATTTATTTTGACGCTATCCTGTTTGAATACCAGCATCTCAACCTGTCCTTCTTTGATAAAAATCGAAACGATCTCCATAGGTTCCTCTTGTTGAAACGAAACAATGGGGTCTCTAGATATCATATCTTTAGCAGAGGATCCCAAGTTCCGGATCCATCGAAGGTCAATTCTATCTGAACTACTCATTTTCAAATGATATCCCCACTGTTTCCACAAATATTCATTTTTGAGTTAAAAATTTTTTATAATTTAAATCCATAACAATTTTCGCATTGACCCATAAATGGTTGTATTTTTGTTTTATATTGATCATTGGATTCTACTCTTCATGAAGTCTGATTCTACTCTTCATGTAAGTCTGATTCTACTTCTTCATGGAATCCGATCTACTATCTTCAGGGAAATCTGATTCTATTCTTCATGGAAAGCTGATTCTACTTTCTTCAGGAAATCTGATTCTACTTCTTCATGGAACTCCGATTCTACTTCTTCATGAATCTGATTCCTACTTCTTTCAGGAAATCTGATTCTACTTCTTCATGGAAATCTGATTCTACTTCTTCATGGAAATCTGATTCTACTTCTTCATGGAAATGCATTTGAAATTTTTTCTAGTTCCTTGTTACTAGACCTACCGCTCTCACTACTATTTCTATTTTCAGTACAAAGGAAGTTATAAAGTAACTGTCACTGTAATTGTTGGTACTACCCGAAAATAGAACTATTAATACTGACGTCAAAAACGAAGATACAGCACTGCCAACTATTAATGTGATTATTCCAACTAGATTGAGGTCATACATGTCATGCTAATAGTTATGATTCTTTTCTTATACCCCCTACTCAAATCACTAGAAAGTTTTTTTTCTAGTTCCTCAGAAAAGAACTATCATTGTCAACCTCAAAAATCTGGATTTTCAATATCAAAATATACAGAGTAACGGTCACCATTACTATCCCTAACTAAGAAAGGTGTCCTCAGAGACAAACTCCACTATCCCTTGATTTCAAATAAAGAACAACATTATGAAACTATAATGACCACTATGAATTCCAACTAGGAATCTTTTTCTTCGTATCGTTTAGAATAGTTGTTCACTTCTACTGGTATGTCCAATACAATCAAGACATCCATTGATTTACTTAGCCCACACCTATGTTCTAACTTCTCGTTAGACAACATCGAACGGAACCACCATTTTCCCATAGAGTCTTTCTACCCCCTATTTGATGAAATACAATCATTCGATGGATAATCATTTTTCACTACTTACTCTTCTTCAATTACTTACTCGTTATTAATTAACAATCCTAATGTATTAGGATGAGTTCGTAGCTAATTCTGATAAGAAATCAATATGAAAGCAAAATGATTCTCTTTTTGTGGGAACCCGAGGTATCACTTCAATTATATTGATAGAACTGTTTCCTCAATTTTAAAATAGAAAGACACAGCTTCTTCCACTGTGATACAAATTCTCATTCGAATAGAGATGTTGTTTATTTCCTATAAAAAAGCATAAGAATTTGTTTTTCGTATAATCAAATAATTAATTTTTCTATTTTACCAGGACGAAAGAACAATATATAGGATGGGTAAAGGAGCCTTTCCCCCTTGGCTTGATCTATGCCTTGAAACTAGAGAATAAAAAGTCCACCATCCCAGATCATATTAATCCACTCCTATGGATTCAACCACAAACAATAGAGTATTGATTGTTTAGGCTCTTCTATCTTATCTTGTATATATAAGGTAATCTGTCATCTGTCATAATCAAGACTATATTCAAATTACCTCGTATATAAGCTCATTCTTGTTTTTTTTATCGGCAATGGGCCCAATCGTTTTTTAGAAAGAGTGGCCGCTTTAATTGCATCATAGGAGAACAACCGATTACTGAATAGCACACTACTTTTTCCTCTTTAATCTAGCTTATCTACTGGTTCGAATTCGAATTTGATCTCTTTCCATACTTCACAAGCAGCCGGCTATTCAGGCTCCATTTGCTAGCTTCACGGATAATTTCATTACCTTCACACCAGATCACGTCCTCATTACGAGCTTGTACACACCCTCTAAAGCCACCCTATTAGCTACTGCACCAGGTGCATTTCCCCAAGGTTGTCCTAAAGTTCCTCCGCCAACTGTATACGGATCATCCCCAAGCTTTCGGTCAGAGGCAGGCATATGCCACTGAATACCCCCTGAAGCCACGGCAGAAACCTGGCATAGCAGACCCCATCTTGAGTGACGTAAATCCGCGACTTCGTCTTTTTTCTGGGGGGGGGGGGAATATATCATCACTTAATACAACGAAACCTTAAAGTCATCTCACGTTCCCCTTCCAGTTTACCTACTACTGTACCGCGTGAATATATCTCCACCGACATACTAATGCTTTAGCTAGTACACGAAATGCCATACCATGATTTTTCTGTCTATCAATAACGCATGCATTGCGCGATGGATGTGAAAAGTAGGCCGTTGTCACGGCAATAATGAGCCAAGCTAATTATTGGCATGAATCCACCGTTAAGTAGTCCATGCTTAACGATAGTAACTCCTAATTCTCTGGCAACATATGGCCCTTTTCCTCATTCTTCCACATGTTACCCGCAGTTAGCATCAGTAAGTTCCTTTGATTTCACCTGTTTCGGCCTGCGCTTTAAACATTGCCTTTTCGGGCAAAATGAAGAACGAGTCTCTCCAACGCATAAATTGCTGTGAGTTCACGTTTTCATCAATCTTTGGTAACATCAAGAGTCCACCACGTAGACTTCATAAACCGCTCTCCTAAAAACTACTCGTAGTTTTTTTTGCAGATAATCCAATTTTGGTTGTTCATAGTACAGTCCCAATAGGGTACGACCATACGTGTTCAACTTATCTCTTTCAACCTTGAAGCCGTGGAGCGGGCCTTGGAAAGTTTTGGAATAAGAAGTGGGAATTCGCAGATCCTCCAGACGTAGATCTCGTACTGCTTTGGAAACCAATACTTACCCCAATGGAAGTAACAGTATAACAGAACCTTCTTCAAAAAGTTAAAGGTATAAGCTCATAGCAATATCATTGTTTTTCCTCCCAACACGGCTCGATGTGTAGCATCGCCCTTTGTGACGATCAAGAAGATGGTAAGTCCATTCAGTCACACACAGTTGTCCATGTACCATTAGAAGATTCGCAGTACCCGCAGCCCCTGCTTCTTCGGGCTGAACTCAATTTGCGGAGTTACTCGGAATGGCGCCAGATATCAGTATCTTTGGACTTCGTATTCATGAGTACTAATAAGTCATTGTAATCTTTAACACCGCTTTCAATCCACCACTTGCTTTATCTCCTGTTGTGGTGACATAAGTCCCTCCCTACACTCATGAATTAAAGAATTCTCACAACGACAAGGTCTACTCCGATAGAGATTAATGCCTGAATGAAACCTTTGACAAAAATTTTTTGGCAAAAAAAAAAAGATAAAAAAAATATTAAACAATATTCTCACTAATTTGTCGTATATCAAATATTTGTTTTCTATTTTACGTGGGAACGAAAAGACATATATCGGAATAGGGGGGTTAGGAGCCGTTCCACCTTGGCTTGATCTATGCCTGAAACTATGAATATAAGAAAAAGTCCACCACGCCCAAGGATCCATATTAATCCAATCCTATGATCCACAACAAACAATAGCGTATTGAGTTGTTAGCTCGGGATCTTACAATACATATGTATATATAGTTAAAAGATCGTACCGCGGTACCTATAAAGATATAATGCCAATACAATGATAGAAATGCTCATTCTTTGTTGGTTATTCGGCAATCGCCCAATCACTTTTTTTTGTAGGAAAAGATGGCCGCTTTAATTGCAATCAATTCGGAGAACAACAGCTCCGAATTAGGCCACTTTCTATTTTTCTCTATTAGCAGCTTAATCTACTGGGCGACATCGATTTGATCTCTTTCCTACAATCCAAGCATCGGCTAGTTCAGGCTCCATTTGCTACTTCACGGGATAATTTGCATTACCTTCACGACACGAGCCACGTCCCTCATGTACGAAGCTGTACACACGCCTCTAAGCACCCCATTATCTACTGCACCAGGTGCAGTTCCCCAAGTATGTCTTTAAATTTAAAGGTCCTAAAGTTCCTCACGCCCACACTGTATACGATCCAATCCACCCAAAATTCGTCGAAGCAGGCAATGCCAACAGAAATACCCCCCTGAAGCCGGGCAGAACACCTGGCAGAGACCCACTCTTGAGTGAAGAAAATACGCGACTTCGGTCGTGTTTCGATATAATCATCACGGTAATACAGTCACCGAAAAACCTAAAGTCATCTCACTTTCCCCTTCAGTTTACCTACTACTGTACCGGCGTGAATTGAATCTCCACCAAGACTACGATAATGACTTGACTAGTACCAGCATGCAGACCTGATTTTTTCTGTCACATAACGGCATGCATTGCGCGATGGATGTGAAGAAAGTAGGCGTTGTCACGGCAAAATGACCAAGCTATATGTGCCAGTGATCCACCATTTATAGTCAGTCATTACGATACAACTCCTAATTCTCGCACATATGCCTTTTTCACATCATTTCTGCACATGTAAACGCATTAGCATTAAAAGGATGTCCTTTAGATTTCACCTGGGTTTTCGAGCTGCGCTTATAAAATTGCTTGCGCGCACACCAATAACAAGAACCGATCTTCACCACGCAATAAATGGCTGTGAGTTCACGTTCTCGCTTTGTAACTCAGTCCCACCACGTAACATTCATATACCGCTCTACCGCGTTGTTGCAGATAATCCCAATTGTTGGTTCATAGTACCTCCCAATAGGGACGACCATACACTTGTTTCAACTTAATCTCTTTTCAACCTGAATGCCGTGCGGCGGCCTTGGAAAGTTTTTTGAATAAATGGAAGTCGCAGAATCTCCAGACGTAGAGCTCGTAGGCCTTTGAAACCAATACATTACCCCAATGCAGTAACTTTTAGGTAACAGACCTTTCTTCAAAAATGTCTAAAGGCTAAGCTACATACGCATATATGAGTTTCCTCCCCAACAACGGCGCGATGTGGTAGCATCGCCCTTTTGTAACGATCAAACGGGTAAGATCCATCAGTCCACAAAGTTGGTCCATGTACCAGTATAAGATTCGTCAGCTACCGTCACCCCTGCTTCGTCCGGGCGGAACTCCGGTTGAGGAGTTACTCGGAATGCGGCAGGATATCAGTATCTTTGACTTCGTAGTCAGCGTATAAATAATCCAATTTGTAAGTCTGTAAAACCCCACTTTAAAGCCACACGTGCTTTAGTCTCTGATTTGTGGTGACATAAGTCCCTCCCTACAACTCCTGAATTAAGAATTCTCACAACGACAAGTCTACTCTATATGATATGCGTGATGAAACCTTGACAAATTTTTCAAAAACAAAATAGAAAAAAATATTAAAACTATATTTCAACTATTCAATGTTAGTTAAAATGACATGGTCATTATTAGACCATTTTTGTTCTCAAATACCCTCATTATTTTATACCTCTTTGATCTATATGGCCGCGCCCCAAACCCAATGTTGTTTTGGCAATTTGACTAAATCAAATGGATCTCCTTCTTATTTTGAATCTAATACGCAAAAAGCTTCACTCTTTACAGTGATATATGTTGTATATGTAAATCCGCAAGATGGTGACAATAGCATATGCCCCTCCTAAGGTATACGAATAGATAGGGAAATCTCATATCTTTCACAAAAAAAAGAACAATGGCCCATAGATCGAAATAAAATCAAAATGGAGTTTCGGGTTCGAACTCTATAGATAATACATCTCTACGATTATTTTCTATATGATAAGAACGGGAAACTACTCGTGATTTCATGTACTTAATATTTTCTTTTGAAAAAAATGATTGGCTTAACTGAAATTACTCATTGAATGATAACGATTGAATCGTATTCGGTTGGGGGTACCAACTAATCAAGTGCGAACTCCCATGTATTTAACTTAATTGAATTACCCGTCAAACTTGGCTATCGGACATTATTTCGACTTAGGCATGGCACTATTCAAAAAACGTTCACATACTTACTTTAATATAATTATTGAGATCAATCCTACCCCTTCTAGTCCTTCGTTTCCACACTTTAGAACAAACCTAGGGCGTATCGCTCAAATTTATTGGCCCTGTAACTGGATTTGGTTTTTCCTCCGCAAGATGCCTAATTTAGAACGCTTTGGTAGTTAAGGGTCCGCAGATACTATCGGTCAGCAAATTAATGTGACGTTTTAGTCAACAATTATGGAAATAATCGAGTTAGAGCTGTCGCTATGAGTCTACAATGGCTGATGAGAGGAATGAAGTGATTGACACGGGGGGGGGGGGAGTCCTCTAAGCATTCCAGGTCAGTTCTACCCTCAAGGACGAACTTTTCAACGTTGTCTTGGGGAGTCCTGTTGAACACACAATTTTCGGTCACTGTGATACTAGCCCAACATCTCCTATTCATCCGCACCTGCCTTTATCAGTTAAGACGAAATATCATCTTTGAAACAGGAATAAGTAGTGGATCTTTTAAGCTCCTTATCGGGGCCAGTGGAGAAAAAATCGGACTATTTGAGGAGCTGGGGGCAGTAAGGTAAACTATCAGCATGGAAATTGATCAACAACATGCAAGGCTCTGAGGCGTAGCTGTATTTGGCGGAGTAGGCGAACGTCTCGGAAGGAATGATCTTACAGTGAAATGAGAATCGGAGTAATAATGAAAAACAATGATTGCAGAATCAAAGTAGCTCCTAGTCTATGTCAAGAATGAACCGCCGGAGCTCGTAGAGAGTTGGGTTTGACTGGCCCTCAAAACCCTTACAAAAAGGCGAATATTCCGATGTTATGAACAACGTAACTTCGAGTCATCGACAATTCTTCTTTCGTCCAGCAGATCAGAATATCCGCCTTATTGGGGAGGAATGCGTTCTGGGACAGTGGAGTTATCAACCTACCCTTAGTACAGAATGGGTTCGTTGCAAGAAAGAATTACTTCTACCAAGAGGGATCTATAACTTCGATCCAACCGTTTTTGATTTACCCGCGGACCTATTTGTACCGGACCCTGCTCCTGCCACACATTGCACATTTGATGCCTACTACCGTAATTATCAAAGAGGAGTAGCGCCAAGGTATTTATCCAGCAGGGATCTTTAGATTCAACGTCACTATGTGACAACCTCGGAATCGTTTGCGAGGAACATTATTAACGCGCAAGGTTAAGCAAACTTCACACGTTCAAAGAAACTTCAGGACATTAAGCTCTTCTGGGGTGTGGACGAATTTCCGAAGAAGTCGTTTCCTGTAGCAAGAGGCCGTAAAATCTAGCTTTCTTATCACAACACCTTCTTCGTGCGAAGTATTTACTGGTTCTCCAGGACATATGTTGGTCTTGCAGAAACAATTAGGGGGTTTCACTGATCCTTTCGTAGAGTTAGACATCTTTTTTTCCCGAGCAGGCCTTTTCTTAGTAGGTAACATGATGACGCTACCAAGCCGCGAAAGCTATGAACTTAGAAGAGGAGAGCAAATTGAATAATTGACTTAAACTTTGTGTAACTGACTCCTAATCGAATTATTTGGGACTCAGAAGGTGAAAGATAATTTTATGCTACTAATATTGCCAAATTGGCGTATTACCAACCACGCCCCAAAACAAAAAAAAATATTGGCCACGGCTGTAGATATAGGTCTTTTGAGAATACTCCTCACAACGACCAATGGGTACGGTGGCTCGTGTGGGTGGTTTCGCTAGAATATGTAATAATGAGATCACCATTTTAGGAAATGAATTCGTAAAAAAGGTACTAGACATTGATCGGCTCAAGAAGCCAACAAGCTCTTAAATAGCTGAAAGGCTAACGTGATATAGCTGAGTGAAGAGACAAGCAATTGAAGCGAAGCTAGCTCTCAGACGACTAGGACACGAGTAGATGCTTTCAATGTTATTTCCTCCTAGTCAATCATACATCCAAAATAATAAAGAGAGTTTTTAAAAAGTCTTTATTATACCCACATGTTGATTGGATCTGCCAATTGAACACAATCAAGTCCGTGTTCTAATCGAGTAAAACAAAAAAAGAAGATGGGGTGAAAAACTTATTAATATCATTCTCGCCCTCCGGGTATCTAAACGTTCGTACTACTAATTGGAGTTGAACCCATGACTCCCGCCGTAAGAAAAGCAATACTCTACGGGCGCTGATTTAAGTATGTCATTTATCACCACAAAATAACCCATCACTTCGGATTATAAGTGAATATTATTCTAAGTCAATCCTAATCTGTTCTGTTACGCGTAATAAAATAAAGAATCCGCGAGTCTATGATGTGGATTATGGAATAGTCCATCTTGACCAAGAATATCTTATTTTAAGGTCTATGACAAGGTGCTATAGCGCAGTTGGTAGAGCACCTCTTTACACGCGGCGCTCAATGCTTTTTCAAAGGAGCCGTATTATGCAACGAACATAAGTCGATTGATAGAATCAATGTCTTACTACCATTAGGTTGAGGGAACAAGAGAACAATAGCCTGACAATATTTGGTTCGTCCGATTCAGCGCGCGAATTCAGTTGCCAATCAAATAGAACCCGCCATTGATATTGATCTTTGATAAGGTAAATTACAAGACCCATTCAATGCTACATAATGAGTATAAGGGCCTCAAAATAACCTCTTTTCGTCCTATGAACTTAAGGTGTTGAAGTCGCATATTGCGACTTTCAGCGGAGCGATAGAGATTCCTTAACTTAGTGTCAGGCCGAAGGCAGACCTAAGCACGATAACTCTTCGTTATGAAACACTTTGGTATTAGCTACCCTAGATCAAGAATACAAGCTAATAAAATCAGAGCACATGGAACGCATCTCAGTATCTTCCTCTAAAGAAAAATATGGTTTGACTAAACTGATGCTTTACACCAGTGATGAAAACCAATGCAAACAAAATGTCATGTTGGGTCTTGAAAAGTTCAATCATTTCGGGGGGGGGGGGGGGGGGAAATAATCAGTTTTATACTGTATTACCGAGAAGGATCTCGGTTCGAGTCGTATAGGCCTAATCCTATATTATATTTTAGTTTAGTATAGTTTTCATTATCTATGGTACGCAACCAAGTCTAATCCTAAGGTCACATGGGTCTAGGACCTATTCTTTTTTGGGTCTTGGGTCTTGTCTTGTATTTGGAGAATCCCCCTAACTAATCACCTAATCGTTTTTGGGCAGCACAAGAGCAACCTTATTGATTGATTCAGAGATACTGAGAGATAACGAATTGGCCTAAATCTAAATATATTAACGTTTCTTCTCTATAGTTCTATAGTTGAGTGGGGTTGTGGATTTGCTTTGGTCCGTCCGAATCATTCGATAATGTGTGCTTCTTTCTATTTGAAAATGTATGTAACTCATTTAATGATTCCGTCGCTTATACTACTCCACTCTTTGACTATGTTTCATTGTCTATCTAGGTTTGCTGTAAAACTTTTCTTGTAGCGAAATCTAACCGCATTGCTGGTCTTACCATTATATTATTAGTTATTAACGTTTATTGCCTAACAAAACAAACAAGATTTTGTTCATTCCAATCGTAGATCTTTTTTAGTACTTAGAGATTGGTCCGAATAGAAATGAATTCTTTCATTCTAACCTAATGAAATAACTCGATTCTTCTATTATTCTGAGGAGGTGGGATAGTACAGGTTCCCAGTTTCAATTTTTGTATAGAAATATATAAGTTGTTATATGTCACCTCTCATTCAACGGATTGATCATTAAGCAAAATAGAATGAAATCTAGGACAAGACAAAGATAAAAATCATTCGATGCATTAAGTATGTATTTCAATATTCGTATCAAATCATAGAAGCAATGATCCTATAGCCCAGATTTTATGAAAACGGATACTTTCGAATAAATAGAATATGCTATAATCCCTAACATTTACCCCCATAGACCTATGAAAAATTTAAGTTTTAAAAAATGGAAATGAAATTATTATATCTCATTATTTGATTATATATAATCAACCGGTATGCAATAATTAGTATTTCCTAGTATTTAATTAATAGGATATTTACTTTACTAATATTATAGGTTTATTGATGTTATTATAGTGGTATTAGGCATAGAAATCGTTTATAGGCATATGAATATTTTAGTATTTTATACTTTTCTAGAGGATAGAAACCCAGACAAAGTGGAGAGAGTTTCTTGTTTTGTGTAAGAGCTCCTATGTCTACACCTATTAAATATCATCAAATCAAAAATGTAAGTGTGATTCCATTAGATGAAATCTTTAAACAAAACATGCCCCACAGCACACAAACTCTAAACTATGCAGTTTGATTTGATCAAAATCAATTCTTGTTTCGCCTAGATAAGAAGTTATGGATAGTGACATTCCGTTCGACTCGATAATTCAGCATATTCCACATTAATGGGTACATTTATGTTTCTGCTTCACGATTATGATAGTTTCTGGGCATTTCTAATACTTCAGCGTTTTCCCTATCTTGGCATTTGTATTTCCGGGAGTTAGCCCCGGTTAGTGAATGACCAGAGAAGCTCTCTAGTTGAACGGGTAATAACCCATTGGGGATGCCTTGTCATTTCGAATCCCTATTACATGTTTGCTCTAGTTTTTTTGTTGTGTTTTGATGTTGAAACGGTCTTTCTTTTCCATGGTCAATGAGTTTCGATGTATTGGGTGTATCTGATTTATTCGAACTTTTTTTTTATTTTTTTTTTTTTTTTTTTTTAATTTTTGTGCTTATCCCAATTGTTGGGTTGCAGTTTATGCATGCGACAAGGAGCCTTGGAATGGTCTTAACTGAATATTCAGACAATCAAAATAAAATGAAGGAAAAGGGGATACATTGAACAGTTATGAATTTGATTGGAGTTTCCCTTAGTTTACAAAACAATACATTCAGGTATTTCAACTAACATGAAATGATCTTCGAATTGTCCAGACTTTCCAGTTTATGGCCGCTTCTATACGGACCATTTGTTGTTTCATTGAATTTGTCTTCATTACTAGGCTCGCGATTCGCTTTGATCGTTATGGATTGGTGTACCAAGATTCGAGTCCTAGACAAGCAACCTAATTTTAACAGCCGGCACAGTAACAATGAAAATGTCTCCTTCTGTAGTCAAGATTATATGGCAAAGGCCTGAACCAAATTATGTCATTCTATGGAGCTTGTACTATTACAGGAGGGATGTTTCATTACGATTCTTATATACTGTTTCGTGGAGTGCTAGCGAATTCCTGCGATGTCCTATTTGCCGGGCTGCCACCTAAACAGAAGGCGGTTTATAGATGCTTATAACGAAACTGTCGGTAAGAAAAAATTCTCGAGAATCTTTGAAGATATAACTGTGTCTCAACAGGAAAATCGATGTTTTACTACCATCACAAGTTTTTTGTGTGGTTGACGCAAGACTCATCCTGGAAATTCTGATCACGAATTGCTCTATCAATTCCCATCTACTTCAGAGATACCTTCTGAAAATTTTTCAATCCAAAAGTTCATTCCTCCCATTGAATTAGTGAATCAGACAGTAAGTTCTTTTGTCAGATAAGAAAGAAAGGGTCAATCTTTCAAAAATTTGTCATGTAAATTGAAATACTCATCAAATACAATGTGGGGAGATCAAGAAGATGCAGCAGGATTCGTTTATCTGTTGGTTAGTCACCATGATTTAGTTTTTCATATATCTTTTGGCTTGATTGCATAATATAAATTTACAAATAAAAAACCGAGGATTGGGGATTCCATTTGCTGTCATTCTATGTATATGGTTATAAAAAAACAATTATTTTACGCTCCCAGTGTGCTATGAGTAGCACCAGGCGGATTTTTAGCCAGTGTTGTACATCTTCGAGAATACAGTATGGTAATAGCTAAACCCAGAAGAGGTATGCAATAAAAAGTATTTGCCCCAAGGAATTAATCCTGATCCCTTCTGTTTTCGGGATTTTGAGAAGTGCGATTTTTCAAGAACGCGGAATCTTATGATATGGTGGGAATCTCGTTATGAATTAATTCAATCACGCCTTAAACGTATTTTGTGCCGTAAAGTTGGATATGTTGGCCCCTACGTAAGGACTATATTACCCCCAATTTCTATGAAATACAAGAGGCTTATTAAATGTAATAAATAATTTTTTACTTTCTACGACTATGACACGATTCCAGATTTCTTTCAAGTGAAGAATATTTTTGACGTTTTCGTTTCTAGATGAAAGAAAGTAACCGGGACTTTAATTCGTATTATGGATACCCTAAAAAAACTTCATTTATATTCCAAAATTTTGACTAATCATATCCATTTCGTATGAGCAGAACACAATGGGATGAATCAAAAGATTTCTGCACTATGAACTTTGTACCGCGCACATAACTTACGTAGATGTAGATGGAGCCCCGGAAAGTACGTAGCAAGAGTGAAGAAATGGAATAAATGTCCAAAAAATATAGAAATGAAGAATGACAAGGATTTGGATTTTTATTTGTACTGTGTCTGATTTCATTCTGTCTATTGCTATCCTTTACTCCTCTCGACTTTTAAGTTTGTTTTTTTTTATTATTATTTTTATTTTTGAATATAGATGAGACTTAATATTCTTTTTGAATTAGAGAAAAGACAGTAATTAAGAAACAGAAAGAAAAAAAGAGACTGGAGCATAATCTCACTTTGTTTTCTTTAACCATAACCATCCATACATATATTTTTTACCAATACCCCAAAAGAGGTATATTATATATATATACACATCCTAGATGAGTAAATATGTAACTCTAGATGAGTAATACGGTATCAGTCTGACCTATTACTCCCGTCATAGTCTCATTCATTTGTCTTAATATCTATCCGATACAATTATTTACGTGTCAGTACCCAGATTTGAACTGGTGACACAGGATTTTCAGTCCTCTGCTCTACCAACTGAGCTATCCCGACCTTTCCCGTGCATCATCCTAGTGATTACCTTGTGTCTATGTTAATTAAAGGGACTAAACGTAGTCAAAAATTTTGACAAGTAAGTGTAAGGATATGATATGGACCTGTGAATGATTCAATAATGAGAGATTCTGTGCCCATATATGTTTCATTTTGTTACAGGTTCTATCCAAATTGGGATAAGATCCAAGGAGTTTAGTTCGGATCGTTTGTGAAGAGTATAGTGAAATGAGAAAGATATTGAAATTTTGTTTGAACTGGAACCCTGATGAAAAAAAAGAAAGGATAACTACTTAGTAAGTAAAATAGGGCTTTTTATTGGGATAGAGGAACCTTGACCCTCACGATTTTTAAAGTCGACGGATTTTCCTCTACTATAATTTCATTGTTGTCGGTATTGACATGTAGAATGGGACTCTCTCGTTATTCTCGTTCGATTAATCAGTTTTTCAAAACGACTATCAACTCTGGAATGGAATGATTTCATAATTGAAAATATTCGATTCTCCTTCCCAAAACCTTTTGTTTTTCCATTGAAATGGATCATATAACTCTGAAATTTTTCATAGTATAAGTTTTCCATATTATAATTATATATAATTATAATCTATATATTCCTGGTCTGATTAATCGTTTGATCTGGCAGTATGTTATACATAAGGTATTAGGTATCTAGGACCATCTTTTCTGTAATTTTGATAGACGAGTCCAGCTCAAACAAAACGTAGTCACCTCCATTCTTAGAACAGCTTCCATTGAGTCTCTGCACCTAATCCTTTTAAATTTCTAGTTTTTAAACCTTGTTTTCTCAAAATAAGGATTTGCCTCAGGCTTGCCATTTTTTAGTTCCAGGTTTTTCTCTGTAATTTGGAAGTTCCCACTTAGCAGGTTTTTCCATATAAGGCTCAATCCACTCAAGTCCGTAGCGTCTGACGCGATTTCGCCTATCCCTTTGATACCAAGATCTAGTTTGGAATTCCAACTAGCTTTTTCCATTTATTTTGTTTGTTTGGACCCGTTGAATTCGTTATATTAATGATTCCTATATTGAAAAAGTGTATGCTGCTGTTTGTTTTTTTGCCGTAGATCCTCGGATAAAGGCAAATTTTTATTGATAAGCCCTCTTCAATTGTAGGCCAATATCTTTATTACTAATAATTTCCGACAACCTTCCGGAGAAAAAAGGCATTTACTATTACAAGGGGGGGGAAATGGTGCGATTTGATTCTTTTTCTTGTTTTTTTTTTAGTCTAGTCCGTCCTCAGTATTACGCGAAATAAAAGGGACGTTCGGGATAGAAAGAACCAAATTTTTGGAAATAAACTCACGCTTGGTGAAGGTGAAGTTTGGAGATAGAACAATTCCTTCTTGGCGTGTAATCCTCGCTTGATCAGCCCTCAATGCTTCATTGTCGATTTTAGTAATTTAGCTGAAAGGTTACACTATAGTTCCGTCTTGCGGGGCAACCTACTCCACTAGTAACCCAGAGGCGGCCTGGGGAAGAAGCACCTACACCTAGGAATCAACAACACAAAAACTTTGTTTATAAATTACCTTTGTCCCTTATCGTTATCGGGGCTACAGATGGTTGGGACAACAAACATCCATCTCGTCGTACTTTGGTACCCTTATAACCATCAAGGATACGTTGAAGTGACTATTCCTGAAATAGGGGCGTTGATGCAAAGAAATTGGCTGGAGTTTACCATTTTCCATCTACACTAATAGATTGTGTTAAGAAAAAAACTCTTGCGGAGGCTGGCTATAAATTTCTTGTAAAAATCCCTCTTCCTTTCATGTTCATAATGACTAGTGAAAATGTTAATTCCATGGATTATTTTCCTTTAGTACTATGCCAGAATGTAGGACCGTTGAAATAAATCTCACGTACGTTTTCTGAACGGAGATTCTTTGTAGAATGAACGACCGTAACGATGTTGGCTCATCCGAAGGGACATTATGCGGAAGCTTTACAGAATTATATGGAAAAAGCTACGCGACCAAAATTGATCCCTCTGCGCGAAGTTATATACTCCTAAACATAAGGCCTTAACACACAATCAACTGAGAGCATACAAGGCTTGGGATATTATTTCCGTGGTAGCCTAGAACGAAACCCATTCTTTCCCACAAGCTTTTAATAATATGCCGTGATCTGTTCATTACGTGCGACTATCTCCACTAGAGAAAGCAGAAAAAAGATCCAATCACGTAGTAAGACTAGAAAAATCGTCTTTCTACATATTCATCGTCTAACAACGATTTTTTATCAGCTGTAGCAAAATAAGAGACTTCACGAGAACCAAAATATGAAGAAATTAAGGATACAGCCTATAACTATACTCTATGGATAAAGGATTAATTGATAAGAAAGCACCTAAAGATCAATTAACAAACTATGTGTCGATAGAGTTTAGTACTGCTTTGTTTGCTTACTTATGCCATTATACGGGATAAAAGTTAGGAATCAACTTATGTAATAGAGTCGATCCACTAAAGTATTGAGCAGCGTTAGTATCCATCCAATCCCCAAGATAGTAGTTCTTTTTTCTATCTTATGGAGGAAATCCTTTTTCAAGATTCATATCTTATAATTTCCATATATAACCGAGATAGTTACCTTTCAGAAATTCTAACACTATTAACACTATCTATAGGATATAGGGGGCTTCTATGCTTCTACAAAAAAAAAAGAAAAAAAAGGAAAAAATCAATTCTCTGAGGTGGGAGAAAGACAAACTTGTTATTGATCAAAAAATTAGAGTTTTAAACTTATTTAATTACTTCTTCTGCTAACCCAACAAACTGGAAAAAGGGATACTTTATGACAAATCTAAGTCAGTTAGCCTAGGTATATTAAAGATGGTTGCGCAAGTACAAGAATCGTATTGCCGAGCCGGATGAGGTAGGAAACGCTCCGTACGGTCTAGGGAAGGAACCACCTATTCCGACCGGGGAGACAGGCCATTCTACATGGTGATTCTGAAATTGCGGGGCTTGGTTCGATCAACTGCTTGAGTATTGGAAACAAGCTATAGCGCTTAGTCCAGGTAATTATTTGAAGCACATATTGGTTGAAGATCACGATGCGTTTTTCGAATAAAACCACTCTCTTTTTTAATTCATTAAAATTAGTTTGTTGGATCATCAATCAAATAAAATGACGTTTCCCTGAAAAGATCCAATGCAAGAATTTTTATTATTCCCTTCCTTCTAAATCATTGTATGGTATCTCGTTAGGATAAATGATCCGATACATATAGATAAAACTAATAAGCAATAAAAAGGTACCTTCGATGGCTAAAAACGATAAGATATAGGAATGGATCTTATTATTCTACTGAAGGGTCTTGTGATTTAATTTAGAGTAAAGTCCATAAGATATGCCATGGAAGTAGATTCATATGGGTATTTATACATTCAGATATACGTACACTAGTTTGCACAAAAAAAGAGTGTTTTTCGTCATGCTGGAAAGGACTTTCCAAGAGCGAAGGGGTTCCCGTTGGGCACCTAATGTTAGTCATAATCGATCCGCACACTTGCCTCGGAGTGACTTCAATATCATAATTGCTCTAGTGAATAACTAATATTGCTCTAGTGAATACTAAATAAAATAGATGTATGGGAGATAGGAAAGAAAGGACTAACTCATAACATAAATAAAAATCGCTATCTTTCAGAGGTTCACTAAAAACTGTTGGCGGGTCTCTTTGTATGTGTTGTCCGGAAAGAGGAGGACTTAATGAGTATTCGTTCGCCGAACCCAGAATGAAATTGTGGTAGATAGGGATCCCTAAAAAGCTTTCGAGGAATGGGCCAGACCGGCCATTTTCTCAGAACGAATAGCTAGTGCCTATACTACCACGTGGATCTTGATCCTACATGCTGATGCTCCGATTTCGATGTCTACAGTGGTTTGGAGGATACTCTCGAAAGTTTAGTGCTCATTTTGGTCAACTCTCCATTATCTTTCTTGGGCTGAGTGGCATGTACTCCCATGGCCCCCGTTTTTTCCACTTATGAAGCAGGCTAAGTTATCCTACTCACATTGCACCCAGTGCCCGTAGTTTGGCCCAGAGTCAGGTCAAGAATCTTGATGGTGATGTGGGGGAGGTTTCCTGAGGAATACCATAACCTCCGATTTTTTCAGATTTGGCGAGCATCTGAATCACTAGTGCAATTACAACTCTATTGTACCGCCCATTGGCGCCATTGGTCTTTGCATCGTTACTGCTTTTTGCTGGTTGGTTCCATTATCACAAAGCCGCCCCAATTTTCTTGTTCCAAGATGTAGAATCATGTTACATCACCACTTAGCGGGTTCGAGGACTTGGTCCTCTTTCTTGGGCGGGCACCAATCCATGTACTTTCGATTAACCAATTTCTCGACGCTGGATTTATCCTAAAAGATACCACTTCCTCAGAATTATACTTGCATCGGACCTTTTGGCTCTCAACTTTATCCCGTTTGCCGAGGGAGACCACCCCTTTTTCACCTTGAATTTGGTCAAAATACGCGAATTTCGTACTTTTCGTGGAGGATTGGACCCAATAACAGGTGGTCTAGTGGGCTGACCGATATTGCACACCATCATTTAGCTATTGCAATTCTTTTCCTGATCGCTGGTCTATGTATAGAAACCAACTGGGGCATGGTCGTGGCATTACAGACGAAATTTGAGAGGTCATAAAGTCCATTTACAGGCCCGGGCCATAAATGCTCTAATGAAATCCTAACACTTCGTGGCATGCTCAATTATTCTCTTAACCTGGCTATGTTAGGCTCTTTAACCATTTTTAGCTCACCATTTATTCCATGCCTCCCTCCATACCTACTATTGCTATGGTTACCAACTTTCGTTGTTCCACACACTGTTGATCGGTGGGTTTCTCATAGTTGGTGCTGCTGCACATTCAGCAATTTTTATGGTAAGAGATTACGATACCAACTACTCGATACAACGGATCTCTTAGATCGTGTCCTTAGACACCGCGATGCAATCATATCACATATTAACGTGCATTATATTTCTGGGTTTTCACAGTTTTGGCTGTAATTCCAGTAAGATACCAGTGACGCTTTAAGGGCGTCCACAAGAATGTTTTTCAGATACCCTATACATTACAAACCCCAATTGTTCTTTTGCTCAATGGGTACACAACACCCATGCCTTGCACGCCGGCATAAAGGAAAAAAGCTCCTGGTGCAACAGCAAGTACCCACTTAACTTGGGGATGTGGTGATTTGGTACATTAGGCGGCAAAGTCCTTTGTTACCTATTCCATTAGGAACCGCAGACTTCTTAGTCCACTATTCATCATTTACGAATCCACGTGACTGTATTGATACTACTGAAAGGTGTTCTATTTTGCTCGCAGTGTCCCGTTGATACCTGATAAATCCATCTTTGTTGTCGTTTTCTTGTGATGGCCCTGAAGAGGGGGGACTTGCCAAGTATCTGCCTGTGATCAGGTCCTTCCTTAGGTCTATTCTGGATGGACAATAGCGATTTCCGAGTTATTTTCCATTTCAGTTGGAAAATGCAGTCGGAGGTTGGGTACTATCAGTTATAGGTGTAGTAATCATATTACAGGAGGAAACTTTGCGCCGAGTTTCCATTACTATTAATGGGTGGCTTCGAGATTTCTTATGGCACAGCATCTCAGTAATTCAGTCTTATGTTCGTCCTTATCTGCATATGGTCCTTTTCTTAGGTGCGTCATTTTAGTCTGGGCTTTCAGTTTAATGTTTCCTATTCAGTGGCCTTGGTTATTTGCGAACCATTAATCCTCGTTTGGGCTCTAACAAAATTAAATTGCTCCTTCTACTCAGCCTAAGCCATTGAGCATTTGTACAAGGACGTGCTGAGGAGTACCCATTTACCTTCTTGGTTGAGATTGCCACACATTGGGCATGCTTCTTAGCAAGATTATTGCAGTAGGATATGGCTAGGAGGATTGAAAGGCGATTAAAAAAATGGCATTAAGATTCCGAGGTTTAGCCTGCTTAGCTCAGGGAACCCCACTACCTCGTCGTATTTGGTTTTGGTATTGCTCCGGCCCGATGACTTCGAGGTCATGATGATATTACTGAGTAACGTCCCTTTTATCAGAACTTTTGCTTCTCACTTTGGTCAATTAGCAATAATCCTTTCTGTGGACGTCCGAAATCTCTTTCCTGTAGCTTTGGCAAGGAAGTTTGAGTCATGGATACAAGACCCTTTACATGTAAGACCTCTTTTCTCATGCCATTTGGGATCCTCCATTTTGGTCACCAGCTGTGAAGCCTTTACTCGAGGAGGGCTACCGGTCCAGTGAATAATCGCTTATTCCGGTGTTTATCAGTGGTGGTATACAATGCGATGACGCACTAATGCGATCTTATACTGGAGCTCTTTTTCTAATTAATTTCTTTCGTGCTCATCCTTAAAGCGGGTTGGTTACACTTACAACCAAAATGGAACTCAAGCGTTTCGTGGTTCAAAATGCCGAATCTCGTCTAAATCAGCCATTTGGTCGGACCTTTTCGGAGTGATTCGTTGGCTTGGACAGGACATTTAGTTCCTGTCCTATTTCCAGGATCCAGGGGACAGTAACGTCAATGGAATACTTTTTTAGATGTATTACCCTATCCTCACGGTGTTGGGACCACTTTTTACGGGTCAGTGGAATCTTTATGCCCAAAACCTGATTCGCGTAGGCCATTTTATTTGGTACTTCCCACGAACAGGAACTGCCATTTCTAACCCTTCCGGTGGATTCATCCACCAACGCACAGTTTATGGCTGACCGATCTTGCTCATCCTCCTTTAGCTATTGCATTTATTTTCCGATCGCTGGTCATATATGTTAGACTAACTGATCGGGATTGGCCACAGTATCAAAGATCTTTTAGACACATATTCCTCCAGGGTGTCGATTAGGGGCGTGGGCATAAGGGTCTTATTACACCATCAATAATTCCGCTTCATTGTCAATTAGCTTGCTCTAGCCTCTTTTAGGGGTTATACTCCTTAGTCTCCCACATGTCCTCTTCCCGGGCTTATATCATTCATAGCACAAGACTTTACTAACTCAAGCGCGTTATATACCAGCTCACCAATACTCGCAGGGGGGGGTTTACATGACAGAGCCTTGGCTCCATGAGCTATATTCTTCATTAGAGATTACCATTCCAGACCAGAATGAGGATAATTATTGGCAAGAATGTTAGACCACAAAGAACTATCATTCTTCATTTTAAGTGGGCGCAGCCCTGTTTCTTGGTTCCATACCTTGGGCCTTATGTTTCACTAACCGAAAATGTTATGCTCGCTTTTGGTACTCCGGAAAAACAATCTTGATTGAACCTATAGTTGCCCATGGATACAATCCGCTCATGGGTCAACTTCCTATGGTTCGATGTACTCTTATCTCTTCAACGAATGTCCCAGCATCAATGCAGGTCGAAGGCCTATTTTACCGGGCTGGTTGAATGCTGTTTAATGAGATAGTAAATCACTCTTCTTAACAATAGTCCCTGGGACTTCTTGTTTCATCAGCTATTTGCTCTAGGTTTGCATACAACTACATTGATTTTATTACAGGTGCTTTAGATGCACGTGGTTCGCAGTTAAAGCCAGATAAAAAAGGATTTCGGTGTTATAGGGTTTTCTTGCGACGGCCCAGGACGCGGCGGTACTTGTTGGATATTTCTGCTTGGGACGCATTTTATTTGCATTTTCGGATGTTAAATACCATTGGGGTGGGTTACTTTTTAGTGGCATTGGAAACACATCACTTTATGCAGGGTAACGTTTCCAATTTAATGAATCTCCACTTATTTAATTGATGGTTAAAGATTATCTATGGTTAAACTCTTCACACTTATCCATGGATATAATCCTTTGGGATGATAGTTTTATCCGTGGGCGTGGATGTTGTCTTATTGGACAGCTTGTTGGGCTACTGGCTTTATGTTTTTAATTTCTTGGCGCGGAATATTGGCGGAATTGATTGAAACTTAGCATGGTCGCATGAACGCACCCCTTTGTCTATGTGATCGATGGAGATATAGCCAGTGGCTCCTTTCCTTGTGCAGCAGATTGGTTGGATTTTTTACCCACTTTTTCCGTATGTTATATATCACACTTATGCAGCTTTCTTGATTGCCTCTACATCCAGGAAAAGTTTGGTTAATTTTAATTTAGTTATTTTATTATTTTTTTTATGTACTGTATCATCAACAATCTCCTTGTTTCGATGGAGAGGGAGGATCTACCTTCTTATATTTTTTACATCTAGGATCCGACCCGTATCATGATATAATAGGAACTGAAAAAAAAAAAAACCTTATATTAGGGCAAGAAAAATTTTGATTCAGAGGGATAAGAAGCGACAGAAATTGGAACAGAAATTCATTTGATTCGTCGATCCTCAAAACAAAAGAATAAGCACGTTTCCTCCTTGTAGTGAAAAATGAACTTCATGGAAAATTGCAATCCTCCCACCACGTAAAATGCACCTCTTACGTCTCCCATCGACGTTGTTTTTTGACTGATACCTAGAGCTAACTATCCCCCCGTAAAAGGGAAAAAAAAAAACTTTGGGCTATCCGGACACATCTTCGAGAAATGTTTTCATGCATTTGGTTACCGGGCGCAATAAAGATCAAGTGGTAAGAAAAAATATCCTTTGTATTGTATTAATCTCTACGATCTCTTTATCATAGAAGATTAGAGGAGCCCTCTTTACCATTCTGTATAAATAGACTCTCTATTGTACGGTATGTAGAGGGGCGTAAATCCAATCTTTGCTCGTCATAATTCTCCGGTTCTTCACGCGGAGTAAGCGTTTGGTAGCCGCAAGGCCCCTCATACCGTGAGGTCCACGGGTTCAAATCCTGTCTCCGCAACATTTTTTTTGTAAAAAAACAATATCTTTTTAGTAGTTAGTATTAGTAGTTCGAATTTCATTTTTGATTTTATCTCTTATCTTATCATAATACATTACTTCCCGTGGCGATACGGGATCGAACCACATCTTCTCCTTGGCAAAGAGAAATTTTTACCATTCGACCATAGCCGCATTTTCTGCGCGTTCCTGAGACTCACAGCATATGTCCCAACATAATGACATATAGCATATGCATATATGCGTCTGATATATGTACAGGGGCCAAATTCAGATACCAAGGAAATATAATTTTTTTTTTTGGAACTCAGATTGAATCCGTGATGTGTCTCAACTCCGAATTATTTAATTTTATTAGAATAGAAGGTGAAGGAATGTGAGTTTGTTGGATCGGGGAAATAAAATAATGTTCAAGAGAGAGAGAATTAAGGATAGCTACCAGAAAGCCTACTCCAATCCATAATTAGTACCGGCAATACAATATTTTTTTACTTGACCCACCATCAGAAGAGCAAATACAACTGGTTACACTACTCAGTAGAGACTGATTAAGTCGCCTTAATGCAAAAACAGCTAATTTGAAAGCATAGTCCATGTTTGTAATCCTTCCAAGCTACAACAAATGAAAACTATACCATTTGATCCCTCGCTTAGGTCAAAATTGTATAAAAAAATGCATCATGTAGGGATTTGACCAGAATCATTGATTCTTTAGAACTATTACCTTACCGCGTTATTTTATTTCGGCATGGTTCGAGGGTCTTTAGTATTACTTCACAATCAGAATACTGAATCCTGCAATATCTATGTATCAATCTACAGATAGATACATCGAAATATGGATTTTGCATCTGGGATTTTTCTACAGATAGTTATGTCCATCTCATATATCCATATTCCATTTGTGAATAAAAGTGAAATTTCTCGGGGAGAGATGGCTGAGTGTTGATAGCTTCCGGTCTTGAAACCCGGTTAAGTCAAACAAAGAAACATCGAGGGCTTTTTTTCCGAATCCCTCTCTCTCCTTTTTTTTTTGCTTGTTGAATAAATTTGTTCTTTATTCTTTGGCCCGTTATCTTTCATAAAAGGAATGGCCCGGCTAGGTAGAATAGCGAGCCATAACAGGAAAAACATAGAATAGATATAAAAAGAAACAGAAGAAAATCTCAACTAAGAGTGGTCATGGAAAGAACAGGTTCCAACATTCACGACGATCCTTTTCAAAGCCTGCTGCAGCTCCGGGCCCTTCCCGCATGCCAAATGCCCCACAAAAAAGAATGAATCCTAGAACAAAATGGATGTCGCCACCAACTGCTAGGAGAGACATATACTGGCATTGATCTCGTAGCTACGCCCCACGGAATTTACCGAACCTAACGGAGCATGAGTCATATATTCTGCCGAACGTCGTTCTTGCAATGTTGTATGTCTTTTTTTCATGCCTACTCAAGTCCAAACCATGTGAACCCCCTTAGAGGTTCTAACCATGGAGCACGAAGATCCCAAAAACGCATAGTTTTCTCCCCCAAAAACTAATCTCTCCAGTCGGGGAACGCATTAGATATTTACCAAACCATTATGTCCTTGAGCGGATCCCACGTTAGCTCCAAGACGTTGGTCTCTGACTAGAAAGGTAATGCTTGATCTTTGAGAAATCTCTGGCCCGGTAGGTCGTAAACTCACGAGGATAAGCGGTATTATTAAACCAGACAAAACAACAAGCGATAAAACCAAAGACAGATAAAGCACCTAAACTATAAGACAAGTAAGCCTCTCCAGACCATACAATGCACGGCGAGCCCTGCAAGGTTGGTTAAGATATGCCAAATTACCCACAAGTATACAAATGGAACCTAACCATCCATGTCCCCGCATTATATCTTCTAAATCGTCACACTAAAATCCATCCTTCTCCCCAAAAGGATTTTAGTAATAACCAAATATGACACTTGGCTAAGGGTCAATTTGGTAATTTTTCCGTACATCTCCCCCCCCCCAGGGGCCCAGGTATCATATCTGCCACCCAAAATAAACAGCTTGAGCACTAGACGAAAAAGCACCTAGACCTAACAAAATTAAGGTGAATACCCAAAATGGTCAGTCATTTTATTTCTAATCTTTCATACATCACCGAAGATGGGAAAAGCTCTTCAGAGTCTCGGGTCCAAGAAGCGCATGATAATACACCAAGCCTAAGACTGCAGGGAAATTACGTAAGTACTCCAGATACAAAGTATGGCAAGGTGTGTTCCATAACCTCTCCCCCCGGACCTACCCCCAACCTAGAGTAGCTCTGTGCGGAAGTAAAATCAATCCTTGTTCATACATGGTTTTCTCTGGTACGAAATGAGCCACTTACAATGTAGTTCATTGCCCCCGCCAGAATACGATTACTCCGGCATGAGCTACGTGACTCCAATTAGTTTGCCGGACAAATTTTATAATTCGGCATTCCCGCCCCCCAAGCGACACGTTGGTTTCTTGGTCCGACCAGCTAGGCTAACGTTCCATTAAAGGGCGTTTCCAGGGGGCCACGTGTAAACCTCCTCAGGGAATATACGGTTGTCTGAGTCCTGATCCTGAGCCGCCATCCGCACGAATACCTTCGTTTTAGAGAATATTTTTGGTGTAGAAAGTCTCAAATGCCAGGATCTTCCCGCTGCACGTGATTTCTTGGGAAACGAAGTCATATGCACGTAGATTCGATCCAGAACGACTACCCCATATCACTCATCCATAACCGTTACGGGTACAATCGCCTAAAGAAAATGAACCAACGTTTATTGGAAAAAGCACCCAAAGATTTGGGACCAAAACGGTTAGCATGCCATTGAATCAGTCCTCTCGGCTTGAGTTGGTTAAAAGCACTAAATGTATTTGCACCGCACCATCCTTCGAATAAAGTATTTTCTACGGTAGCACATGAAATGCATAGCAGAGCACGCCTAATACTCCGGCAACTCCCATCATATGAAAATGGTTAACGGCCAATTATGAAACCCTTGGAAGAAGAGGATGAAAATCGAAATATGCTGCTGCTACGCCACACAGTGTCAAAGAACCAGCCAGATTGCCCCAGTGGGTAAATCAAGAATACTGACCCCAAACATCAATTGGAGCAGAGAATGCGATTGCCATTATAATGCGCATGGGAACAGCTCGAGCAAGTTCGAATCTGCCGTAACATGAAACCTCTTAGTGCGAAGCCCCTGGAAGGCACAAAAGTCCCATACCGCCTAATTGACACCAACAGAGTAAAATCCCTTGTGCTTCATGACCCATACGCAACAACGATGTGCTAACATTCGCAGAGTGGAACTGCGCGGTTAAGAAATTGCAACCTTCCAATAGGAACTCGCCAATCCATGTATACCATGAAGTTTACAAAAGTTGTACTGTAAACCACCTCCTAAGCGAAATAAGCCAAGGAGAGCAATATGCCGGACCAACCTACAAAACGAAACGGTCCCCCGTAACCAATCATCCATATATCAATAATCATTTTCTCTTTGGTAAATTTACCAAGGACTATAGTCATATCGATCCTCCTATTTACTACTGCTCAAAAAAAAACCCCATGTCCGAACAACTCATATCCATTCCAAGGCCTACGATAGTTCGTTATCTGTGGACGATTTCTCGTTCCATGCCCCTTACAATGGGTTTCGAAGATACAAATTCTTCTTTTCTATGTGGCCCAAACCACTCTACGTAAATCAATCCACGAGCTCGATTCGATTAGTCTTTATAACCTTATCTTAACTATCTTATACTTATACTATATAAAATAAATAAGTATTTGAACCCTGAATTGTCCTATGACTCATATTACAGTTACAGAGTATCTCTTTTTAACGGTCCCACAAACAAAAAAAGAAAATTCACTGTTTTTTCCTGCCCCTAAACTAGATTAATATTTAAATAGATGGTAACTGGAATGAAGTAAGTCCCTTTCTCGCATTTCGTTCTCTATTGCATTGGCGGAAGCACAAAACAATATCTGATTCTGAAACAATGAAAGAATTGAAAATTATTTTCGAAATAACCTTTTCCTTTTTATGTAGGCGAAAAGAATATCGATTTATTCCCCTGGAGCATTCGGTAAGAAGAAGATTCATTAATCGGAAATATCGACAAATTCCTGACTTGCGTGTCTCAGGAATACAAATCCGCTTGTACAATTTCATCTAGAATCGAATTTAATACAGAAAGCCGATAGAGTCGTCATTCAATGGGTAGGTCCAGTAACTTTTTATTGATTTAGAATTTGATGCTGGGTTTGATAAAAACAATGGAGAAGTAAGACTACTTTGGTTGGCGATTCATATATCGATTGGACATCTAGAATATTCCTTCCAAAACAAAAATTGAATAATTCGACAGGAAGAGGACTACTTTGTCAGTACAGAGTAGCTATTTCTAATAACACAATTATTCCTTATTATTTTTATACTACTAATAGTATACTAATAATAATGAATAATGTTTCCACTTTAACTATAACTCGTAATATAGGAAGTCATTATAATGGTGGTTCCCCTGTTCTTTTAGAAATAAAAAGAATCTCTATTCTCCACCGAAAAACAAAGACTAAAACTTTAGTTTAGTGGAAAAAGCCCCTTATCGGATTGAACCGATGACTTACGCCTTACCATGGCGTTACTCTATCCCCTGAGTTAAAAGGGCTTGTTTTATCATTCATGAATTATAGCCTTTTTCCATTATGATTCTATGCATAATATATGTACATGATATATACATATATGCACATAATATATACATAGTTCATTTAGGAGCAATCACTTGATTTACCCCCCAAAAGTAAAAGTGGGCAAATTTTTTATTTTTTTTTTTTGATAAAAATAATGCAGTGAATTGTTTCAAGACCGACCCCGCTTGTTTACCTTTACTGACCCATCAAAACAAATCACATGATTGATACATGTACCAATCTGACATCGACATAGATTCGATAGATTTTCTTGAATCATGTGATGAGGGTATTCGTACCCTGAACCGAATTCTTATAAAAAAATAAAAAAGAAAAAAGGAAAATTTCTATCGTTTTTAAATTTTCTGACTTAATGTGAGATAGTGATAGGCATATTTTATCTGAACAATGAACGAAGCAATGAGTTAAGTTAAATTAATGAGTTAAAATTGAAGAAAAGAAATTAAGTGGGGTTCTACCCCCTTTTCTGTTCTGTCGGACCAATCACTGCCTGAACTGACGGAGTCCTGTACCTCCTTTCGCTATATAAAATAGTATGGGATGGTTCATTCATGAACCATCAAATCCAAAACAAAAATTCTATGGAATCATACATAAAAAGTAGAAAAAAGTGTTCAGATCTTCATATCATTAGATTATATTGACAATTCCAAAAAACTACTCATACTATCATCATAGTATGATGACAGTTGGCGGATATGCCCCTAATCGGCTAGTGTTCAGGAATCTCTCTTAATCAGTAGCAGCGGGATTCGACTTCCCCTGGGGGTACTACGAAAGGAAGTTGATCATGGATTATCAATACGCCCTAGAAGAATTCTTCCTGGTCGATGCCCGAGCGGTTAATGGGGACGGACTGTACATTCGTTGGCGATATTTCTACTCTTGTTCAATCCCCGCTCGGCCCAAAAATTCGCCGCTCCATGAATATGATATACCCCACTGATATACCCAATTTGTCCCCCAGAAACAAATACCTGATCCGTAAAAGAGAAAGAGTCCATTTTTGTTTCTCTATCCATGTTTTTCTCATTCGTTCTGATCTTTTCTTTCTAACGATCTAGATTCCTACTACTTAATCAAAGCAAAGATTATGAAAGGAAAAATCGTTTTTTCTTCACTGAAGGTTGATTATCCATTTTTGGCAATAAAAAAAAATAACACAGGTTACTAGTACTAACCGTGTCACTTTCACTATAGTCCATATCTATGCTGATGCTATGTTTAGATGCTATCCGTGTATATGATATCATTAGTATATCATTCGTGTCTCTGTTACAACGCGACGAAGAAAATGTTTTTCTGAAACCATTAAGAATATGTATACCATACACCTCGCTGGGATTGTATTCAATTGGTCCAGAGCACCGCCTTCAAGGCGGAAGCTGCGGTTCGAGCCCCGTCAGTCCCCCGACTAGGATCCGACCGCTGAATTGAGAAGCGTGAATTTCTCTATTTTCCGTGAAAAAGGAGACAGGGAGCAAGATCTAATCCCCAGTGGAGATCCTTATTTCTTTTTGTTGTTTCACATTCTGGGCACTGTATCTCAGACAACATACGGAAATTATCCCATTTTATTCCACTACAGTGCCGAAGTGATTAGGGATCAGAGGACATAGGGGACATATATAATTCGTAAATCGGTGGTATTCCTATATTTAGTATTTTAAGAGATACTCGTCTGACTTTCTTTTTCGATTTCTTGATAAATGAAATAGAATAGAGTGCTCCTATTTTTACCGAGAGTACATACGCAAATTGTATTCGTTTATTGTACAATACATAATGAACTTACATAATTACCTCGACAGAGTACTTGTCAGGTTAAACGACAACCCTTTTTAGCTTCGACTTTGTTTGTGTATCCTCAATGACTAATTGGAAACATCTATCTCATTCTCATTTAAATTGCACACTTAATAAATCAGAGTCATATATGGTTGTTACCCTTTTTCTTATTTAGAAATAAAAAGAAATCCTATTCTCCACCGAAAACAAGACTAAAACTGTAGTTTTAGTGGAAAAAGCCCCTTATTCGGATGTGAACCGATGACTTACCCTTACCATTGCGTTACTCTAACCACTGAGTTAATGGCTTGTTTTATTCGATTCATTAATTCTGCCGTTTTTCCATTACCATTATGAGCTACTCATAATTATGTACATGATATATACTAATGCACATAATATATACATAGTTCTTTAGGAGCAATCAATTTTGATTTACCCCCCAAAAGTAAAAATGGCAAATTTTTTTATTTTTTTTTTTTTGATAAAAATAATGCAGTGAACTTGTTTCAAGCCGACCCCCGCTTGTTACCTTTACGGCCCATCACAACAATATTCCCATGATTGATACATGACCAATCTGACATCGGACATAGATTCGATAGATTTTTCTTGAATCATGTGTGAGGTATTCGTACCCTGAACCGAGTCCTTATAAAAATAAAAAGAAAAAAGGAATTTTCTAAAATCGTTTTTAAATTTTCTGACTAATGTAGATAGTGATAGTCATATTTTTCTGAAACCATGAACTCAGCAATGGTTAAGTTTAAAATTAATGATTACAATTGAAGAAAAGAAATTCCGTGGGGTTTAGCCAAAAAAACAACCCCCTTTTTCTGTTCTGTCGGAGACCGGAACCATCACTGCCTGAACTGACGGAGTCCTGTACCTCCTTTTTTCCGCATATAAATAGTATGGGATCATTGTTCATTCATAACCATCAAATCCAAAACAAAATTCTATGGACTCATAACATAAAAAGTAGAAAAAGTGTTTCATATCTAGTCATATCATTAGATTATATTGACAATTCCAAAAACTAACATACTACATCATAGTATTATGAAAGTTGGGCGGATATGCCCCTATCGTCTAGTGGTTAGACATCTCTCTTCAAGGGGCAGCGGGGCTTCGACTTCCCTGTGGTACTATACGAAAGGCAGTGATCATGGATATCAAATAAGCCTAGAAAGTAATTCTTCTGGTCGATGCCCGATGGTTAATGGGGACGGGACTGTAATTCCGTTGGCGTATTCTACGCTGGGTTTCAATCCAGCTCGGCCCAAAATTCGCCCGCTCCATGAATTATGAGATAATCCACTGTATAACCACTTTGTCCCCAAACAAAATAACCTGATCCGTAAAAGAGAAAGAGTCCAGTTTTGTTTCTCTATCCATGTTTTGTTTTTCTCATTCGTTCTGATCTTTTCTTTCTAACGATCTAGATTCAAAATACTTAATCAAATCAAAGATTATGAAAGGAAAAATTCGTTTTTTTTCTCAGAAAGGTTGATTATCCATTTTTGGCAATTAAAAAAAAATAAACACAGGTTACTAAGTACTCCGTGTCACTTTCCTATGTCCCATATCTGTGTTCTATGGGTAGTGATATCGTGATAATATCATTGTAATCATTCGTGTCTCGTTACAACGCCGACAAGAAAATGTTTTTCTGAAACATTAGAATATGTATACCTACACCTCGCTGGTTGTATTCAATGTTCAGAGCACCGCCCTGTCAAGGCGGAAGCTGCGGGTTCGAGCCCCGACAGTGCCCGAAAACAGGATCCCGACCGATGAATGGAGCTTAATTCCTCTAGGTTTTCCGTGAAAAAGGAGACAGGAGCAAGATCGAATCCCCGAGTGGAGATCCTATTTCTTTGTTTTTCATGTCGCAGTTTATCTCAGACAATACAAGGAATTTCCATTTTTTCCACTAGTGCCGTGATAAGGGATAGACATAACATTATAGATTCGTACAATCGGTGGTATTCCCTATATTTTAGTATTTTAAGAGATACTCGTCTGACTTTCTTTTTCGATTTTCTGAATAAATGAAATAATAGAGTGCTCCTATTTTTAAAACCGAGAGTACATACCAAATTGTATTCGTTTCTTGGTACAAAGTTACATAATGAACTTGGAACATATGACCTCGACAGAGTACTTGTCAGGTACGCAACCCCTTTTAGCTTCGACTGGTTTTGTGTATCCTCAATGACTAATTGGAAAATCTATCTCATGCTCATTTAAATGCCCACTTAATTTTGGATGTATGCCTTCCAGTCCCCATCAGAACGATATACTAATCAATAAAAGAAAGACAAGCAACTGTCCCTTTTTTATTAAATTTTGTTGAATTTATATTAGCTCTTTTATATCTTTAAACCCTCCCTTTTTCCATTCCCTTCTACTCTTTGGATCTGTGTGTGCTTCATGAATACCAGTCCATATAATACCTCATAATTGTAGTTACATAATGTATGATAATTAATAACGAAGGGGAGTATATAATTACGACTGTAGTTATTTATAGAAAAGGAAAATTGGAAAAGGATGCAATTCAATGGGATTTCTTTATTGGATGGAGTCCCATTCAGATTGATTATGGATAAATGGATCTCCCTATGTTAAACTATTCAATTCGGACGATGAATCGATTTGATAGATCTAATATTGTTTTCATAATATTGATCCGATTCAGTATCATCATGATGCAATTCATTCCCATTGAATTTAAAGGAATCAATTTCTATCCTATGGGGATTAGGATCCCGAGTTATTGCGAAGTAAAAAACAATGAGATTATGGAAGTAAATATTCTCTCTCGCATTTATTGCTACTTCACTTTCCTTCTAGTTCTACTGCCTTTTTACCTTCTCATCTACGTAAAAACAGTCTTCAAATGATTAATTTGACTGAAACTTGATTTATTAGTTTCTTACATGATTGAATAATTAAAGAACGGATTCAAACTTCCAGTCTTAAATGAAATTGTCCTTTCTGGAAATCATAAGTCTCGAGATAATAAGTAATCTGAGATGTAGTAGCTGAGCCGAGATAGTATGGTATAGTAAATTATTATCCTATTAATGAGTTTCAATATAAGTTTGTACTGTAATAACAGATATGGCTTTTATATCGAGAAAGCCTATACTAGGTCATATCCATATGGTATGTACATAGATTAGATGATATCTAATAGTACATCAAAACTAACAGACTCCCATCTATTAGTTTTTTTGGCTACATTTACTTGTGTGGATTTGATCAATTCAAATATTGAAGGCCAACTCTTCCTAATTCCTGGTTTTCTTAGAATTTATATCTATATAGGTATAGGTCCCGAGATCTATCAAAGGAAATCAATGGAGCAAGACAAAAATGTATGGTCAAATTCTACAATAATTAAATTAAATAAAAAAAAGATAAAAGAAAACGAACCAAGAAAATAATCTTTTTCTTTTTTTAGATTTCCCATCTCAAGAATCATTGCTGCCATTACCAGATGATCTGCGGAGTTCTATTCCTGATAACTCTTCAGATTTGAAAAAGACGTAGATTAATAGAGTAACCTTCCCAACAACTATGTAAATATGCACCTATACATGACATGACCACATGAATACTAAAAAAGCATAAAAAAATCTCAGGATTCTAAAAAAAAGTTGTAAATGCCGATATGTGGATCCTCACGGAATCAAGTTAACTTATATGTGTGAACCTCTTGGACAACAACTATCATTCCACTAGAAAGTATGTATTGTCGTATCTAATAAATTAAATAGCGGACACGGCTTTCCTCTTCTCTTAGAACGTACAAGTAAGAAAGAGGGAAACAAATAGAAAAAAGAAAAACCAGTTCAGATTTTTTCTTTTGTAAATTCCTAATTCCTGGTAAGAGCTGGTTATCAAATAGAATATTAGGAGACTCGGTTTGGAAAAAATTTCCTATCATGCTTAATTTAGGTTCGAAATACAACTATAGTAAGTCATTTCATGTCTTTGATCGAATGGTTTATTATTCATTATGTTTTTCTGTATTCATTACTGGTATTTCAGTATAATTTTTGAAACAGAGAACTTCTTTTTTTTAAAGCTTTGCAACGTCAATTAACCTCATTTGATAGAATTCAATTACCACTCGATTACTCGATTAGTAGTACCCCTAGATCCACTCCTTCCCTCATACTAACGAGGTGGGGAAGGGAAAATGTAAAGACCTACCATTAAAGCAGCCCAATCGAGGACTTACTATCTCCTAAATTAATGTCTCCTATCTTCATTAAGGAATTATTCCCTTTATCAATATCATAGTGGAATCAATGGCACAGAGTCAAATGGATCCTGACTTAACTTAAGGCTATGATGAACACATCCCATGATCTACTCGTAAACAAGATTAAAGATTTTCTGGTAATAATCGGGAAGCATTAAGCATAAAACAATACACACACCTTTTCTCGGAAAATGAAATAGCAAAGGACTACTCTCCTTCCAATGAACCTGTAGGAGTTACTAAGACCTATTGTTGTTACCTTTTTCATACCGCCCCCCAAAAAAAAAAGGAAAAAACCCCAAAAAAATCCCCCCAAAAAAAAAAAAAAAAAATTTAATTCCACAAGTAGATAACTATCTCTCGATACCGTCTATTCCTATTTGATCTAAGCTTACTGTTTTTTTGGGAAGATGGGGAGACACATCACCAGTATTACATACATCTTTCTTTTTCGAATTCCCCCCTATCCTACCCGGGCAAAGACTTTTTTTGTTTCTGTCAACTTTTTACTTTTACTCTTTAACTCAATAAGAGCCGCCCACTATCCTGCGTGAGGTTGAGTACTCAAGAGACTCTCGGGAGTCGTGATACAAGTATCTTCAGTCCTTTCCACACCTCGTAAATTGGATTTTCCCCCACCTGTCCAATTCGAATTCCAGACAGAGTCATCGACACAAGTGGTAGTGTAAGATAATTATGAATGCTTATAGTCCCCTTTCGTACATCCTCTTCTTCAATCTCTATTACAAAATGGAGTGGCGCTTTAGACCTGGGATACCAAGATTTTCCGACCTCTTACTTTTCGTATTTTGAACCCAGAAGTTTACTTTTTCACTATTTATTTATTCGATTTATAACTCTTTATTTATTCTACTGTTTATTATATTCTAGCTTTATAAATAAAATGTTTCCCGAACCAATCATAATCCTATTAAACTAATAATCTTATAAGTAAGGCTTACTTTCATCCCTATTTGTACCGTTTGGGCCCACCCCAAGCCGGATTTTTGTACAAAACTGTACTTTCTTTAAAAACTTGACTTTTCTTTATAGAACTACAGCTTTCTAAAAATAAGTATCGATCGGCTTATCCTTTTGCCTCTCCTTCTTCTCCGGGTACAGAAATTCGTCCGATTTAAATCAGCCAGAATACGAAATCCAAGTGTTGTTTATCAGGCGCACCCATTGAACTGGGATAAGATTGCAGTCCCCGCCTTACCACTGTTGCCATGTCCGCCAACCAAATTCGATCCAAATAAGATAAAAATAGATTTCTGGTCCAAGAACTAAAATTAAGGGCAATTGGAACTTACTATTGTTTTGTTGGTTTGAAATTAGTGCAGGTTCTTCAATTTGTATCTCAAATTGTTGCTTTCCTTAATGGAATAACAAAATGCAAATTGATTTATACTAAATCATATCCTTAGTTTCAATAATCAATCTTTTCAATTTCATTATCACAATATAAATAACATATATATGTTTATATGTAAACCTCAAACAGAAATTGTTACACGATACCGCTCTTAGTACATACCCATATCCCTATAGAGACGCGGTCATGCCTGTCTTTTTTCTTTTCTATATCAATAAAAAAATAGGAATTAGATATAGTGCGACCTGACTCGTGTTCTGTTGCCACAAGGAAATTACGATAAATGTATATGCAAGGTATATCGCTATAGTGGCAGTCACTTATAAATAGTACTCCTATTACGCAAATTCAATCATATTCTATATAGTCTACTAGCAAAAAAAATACGTCGAAATTTTTTTTTGAACAATGAAATAAACTCAAATAATTAAATATGCTAAAAGGACCTCTATATTGTTTCCTGTCCTTTCTTATCTCATTTCGAGAGATTCAATTTCATCCCTGAATCCATTTATTTTTTGGTACCCAATCACTGATCGTTATATCATAAGAATAGTGATCGTTATATCAAATACTAGGTAGAAATTGAATCATATAATAGGGAGAAAGTTGACGAATTTTTATATCTATATAAGACTCCATACTTGTAAGTGACGAATTTGCCGGAATGCTATACAATCAGCCATTTGTACCTTTCGCATTCGAACTTGCGCGAAAATGCTCTTCACTTCCTCTGTCCGCCTTTCCGTTCATACGTATGAAATACGATATATTGAGTTGGCTAAAATGTCATGTGTTCATTAACAGAAATACATCCATCATTGCTAGATCGATCCCGTAAGTTTTCGATAAATTAGTGAGCTAATAATGGGATTTTTCATAAACCGAAGACTTAAGATTAAGATGCTCCGAATGATGGACAATGTTCATGGTCCACAATACCTTGTTAGTCATATCCACTTTGAGGATTTTGTAGGTTCTTAAATGAGGGTTGCTGAAGAATTTCATAAGTTCCAAAAAATGAAGATACCGATCAAGAAATTAATTTAAATTAGTTGTGGAAAGATAGCATTGTTAGAACCCTTGATAAACGAAAGAGAATGCTGGTATGAATCCTCACCTTCCTTCGGAATTATATGTACCCGCCGTGAACTTTAATTGGAAAACGTATAGAGATTCAAGAACAAAACGTTTTATTGGAACATTCCCCAATGATTCCTGGAACCCTTTCTAGTAAATGGAAATACATATTGTGATCATCAAATATTGCAAAGTCGGGTATTTACTACGTTCAGATTGGACTAACGGAATTCTGTCCTATACCAGCACAATAATTCAGATTGGGGAGGAAGAGCGGAATCGAATTGTAGAAAAGCAGGCATGGCCCGTGTAATAGAAACAAAAAATATCTATTCTAATTCTATCATCAGCTAGGGTTCGAAATCTAAGAGAAATTCTAGATAATGTTTTTACCAAAAGGAATTTTTCTTGTCTTCCGAATGATAATGAAAAAACAGATTGGGCCAAAGAAAGGCTATTTTGGAATTTTCATCACCATTTTGCTTGTGTAGGGGGCGGGGATCCGTATTTTTCTGATGTCTGTATGTACATATTACAAAATAATTTTTTCAACAGAATGTGAATTAGGAGGCTTGGTCGACGAAATATGACCGGAACTGAATCTTATATTAGCCTCAGAACCATACATTTTATTACCACGAGATGTATTGCTGCTGCGGATCCTTTGATCGATTAAATTGGAATGGGTACACTTGACGATATAATCACTTGAAACATAACGATTCGTTCTATAGCGGGATCCCCTGTTACAGGGATCAGATCGGACTGGCTCTTGTTCGTTTAGAAATGCGTTCGAGGAACTATTCGGCGCAATTCTGGCATAAATTGATACCGACCTCCTCCCAATTTGTAACTCAAACCTTCATAACAACCAGTATAATCTTTTTTTGGCCTACACTCCTTTCTCAAGTTTTTGTCGAAACTAATCCATTGACACAAATCGTCATGCGAAAATGGAGTTATTTGGGGTCCTGGCTGATTGACGGGGCGAACTGCCTAGTTTTTCGGATACGATAATTCCCTCCGCCATATGGCGGTTTGTTCCAATTACACGGATCCTGAAGGAACTCGATGTTGGACTTATTGGATCCTTATCCATTCATTGCATTGGTCCTTGGGATCTATAAGGATCCATATGTTTATGAAATATCTGAAAGATCAAAAGAGGCACAGATAGTTTATTTATCACAAATAGAGCTAATCTTATATGGTAGCAAGAGGAAATTCTTTTGGTCTGAATCGTGGGTATTCATGCAGAACAGGTTGTTCCACCACCCATACCGGTCAAGAGTTCCCTGACTATTGGCATGGAACAATTTCATCTTAGAGTATTTTCCCCCTTCCATATTTGGCTAATTGGAGCTTCCCCTCAGTCCTTTTAATCGAGCATAATGATGCGAATCGGGCTTTAATGATTCTAATATGCAGCGCCAAGCAGTTTCTCGCTTTCTCCAGTCCGAGAGGTGCATTGTTGGAACTGGACTGGACGCCAACGCTTAGATTCGGGGTTTCCTGCTAAGCCCGAAACACGAGGAACAGATCATTTATACTGAACCCTCCCAAGATCTTTTATCAAGTAAAGGGACACTACTTAGAAGGAAAAGTATTCCATTAGTTCTCTATCAACGTTCCAACAAAATACTTGTATCTCACAACCTCAGGTTCCGCGGTAAATGCTTAAAAGGGACAAATTCTAGCGTGCGGTGCCGGCTCCAGTTGGGGGGGAACTTGCTTTAGAAAAACGTATTAGTACTTCTATGCCATGGGAAGTTACATTCCTGAAGACGCAGTACTAATTATCGAACGTTCTGGTAATGAGATCTTTCTAACTTCTTTTTCACATCCGGAAATATGAAATCCCAGACTCATGTTCAACCAGACCTGAAAGAATCACTAAGGAAATACCACTCAGAGGCTCATTTACTACTCCGCAAGTTCGACAGATGGGAAGTTGTGTGCTTGGATCTTGGGTAAAACCGGGCTGAATTTTTAGTAGTTAAGCTTAACCTCAGACAACAGCAAACGACGTCGTATGCTCCAGAGGTAGATTATACGAGCCAGACTTGGACTCGTTATCCACTGCAAAAGACCTTCTCTAAAACTACTATAGGCGGAAGAGGTCGCGTTATTGAGTGAGATGGATCCATGAAAAACGGGTTCCTGTTATATTCGAAAATGATTCGTGTATATATTCACAGAAAACGGAATCACAGAGTGGATAAAGTAGCTGGAAGACATTGGAATAAGGGTATCATTTCAAAAATTTTGCCTAGACAAGATATGCCCATTTGCACATATGGACACCTGTTGATATTGTCTCAACCCATTATGAGTACATCACGAATGAATGTTAGGATCCGATATTTGAATGCTTCGCTCGTGTTAGCGGGGGGGGGGGATCTGCTTAAGAGACATTATAGAACAGCACCTTTTGATGAAGATATGAGCAAGAGCTTCTAGAAAACATGTTTTCCGGGGGGGGGGGGAATTATATGAAGCCATAAGCAAAACCCCCAATCCATGGGTCGATTTGAACCCGATATCCGAAGAAGCAGAATATTTGGAATGGAAGAACAGAATCCTTTTTTAACAACCTGTTGCTAAGAGGAAAGTCCTATATTTTAAAATTAATTCAGCAGTTATGAATAAATCCATGGCTTTCTAGTGGACATTACTCACGTGTTACCCAACACCCCTTAGAGGAAGGGCGAAGCAAGGGGGACAACGAATAGGGAAATGAATTTTGGGCTCTAGAGGATTGGTGTTGCTCAATTTTACAAGAATTGCTTACTTATAATCTGATCATATTGCGCTCTCCCGAAGGACTGTGCGACGATCTTGTAGGAAGAGTATCTAACCCAGAAGATCTCCAGAATCTTTTCGATTGCTCGTTTCGAGAACTAACTATCTTTAGCTCTAGAACGAAACATTTTCCTTGTAATCTGAGAAGAACCTGCAGATTAATAGGAAGAAGCTTGATCTGAATGACTCAGCATTCTATTCTATGAATTGACCGGTATAAAACATCAACAACTTCGATTGGACTAGTTGCTCCTCAACAAATAAGGCTTGGGCCCACAAAATTTTTACTAATGTGATAGTGGAGAGGTGACAAAGCCCTATACGTTTCCTTGAAAGAAAAACCCAAAATTTTAAAAAAAAAAAAAAAAAAAAAAAAAAAAAAAAAAAAAAACCCGAAAAAGAGGATTGTTTTTGTGAAGATCTCTTTGGCCCATAAAAAGTGGAATTTGTGCTTGGGAACTTTATCGGAGTGATTGGAGCTGAAAAAAAAGAGACCGAAATTTTGTGAACAATGCGGGGTGGAATTGTTGATTCTCGGCACGAAGATATCAAATTAGATACATCAACCCCCCCTTCGCATGTCCAGTGACTCATGGTGTATTTGAAACGTCTTCCTATTAATCGCGACTCTTTTAAGATAAACCCCTTAAGGAATTAGAAGGCCTAGTATACTGCGAGTGTGATTTGATCCAATTTTCGTTTTACAAGCGACGGGGGGGGGGAGAAACCTCATCTCTTCAATCCATTGGGGCCCCCTGCTCTGACAGGTGTTTTGGGAGAAGTAAAATACCACGAAACTCAGAATTAAATAGGTGTATTCCACTACTTCCCAATGCAAGGGAATTGATCCATGGTCCGATTCCGAAAATAGAATGCTAGTTATACCTCGTGAAAAAAACAACTTTTTTTGAATCAGCTATTCCCATTGTCTTTATAAGGATTCGTTTAAGCACGCACCTCTAGCATGGTTACAGAAATCTATCTATCGCATATATCTTAAGGGGCATCATGGATAACCATCGAGTGGTAGTTGACCGACTGATCGATAGAACGATCTATAGACACGTAACATCCCTTACGGGGCCCAAAGGTATGCTTTAAGGGGATTCAATCATTTGACGGGAATATACTACTCAAAAATCCTACATTTTTATTTTGCATAATTTCGAAAATTCAAAGTAAAAAAGAGAATGACTCGGTGTCCTTAGTGGAACTTGAGTAAGGAGTAGTTCTTTGTTGTAGGTTTTTCGTAACAAATTTTAATATAGGAAGAAGCCCCTTTTTGAGGTAACTACTTGAGCCGATGAAAGAAACCTTCTCCGATTTTAAAGGGGGAAATCCATCCTAACAGGAACCTCTCGCTTTTTCTTTGCTATCCCATACAAAACACCTCCTTCTACGATTACGAGGTTGATTCGAATATGAATCCAATCTCGTAAATACAGCAACCACTTTTTTTTAC
The DNA here is from genome assembly GCA_004837865.1 of Musa balbisiana. Lineage (NCBI taxonomy): Eukaryota > Viridiplantae > Streptophyta > Magnoliopsida > Zingiberales > Musaceae > Musa > Musa balbisiana. The sequence continues at coordinate 43,030 of PYDT01000493.1, forward strand.
TACCCAATCTTCGGGCATTTCGAAATCGGAAATCTCTACTAAGCGGTGCTATCAGATAACAATTAGCCGATTCAGATTGGCGATGATTACAGGAATGTCATTATAGAAGGGAAGGAATTAGGTGAGAGGGGTCCACTGGAAATGAATGGGAAAAGAAAAATAGAAGAGAAAGATTTTGTGGTTAGACGCTGGAATTAGCTAAACTTTATCGAAAACAAAGAGAACCAGAATGGATTGTTGGTGCGTATTACCAGTTCTTCCCCTCCCGATTGAGACCAATCATCAGATAGATGGGGGACTAATGAGTTTCGGATATAATGATCTCTAAGACGAGTTGATCTATCGAATAATACTCTTACGAGCTATTAGCACACAGTAATCTAGGCCAGGGATTAGTAATGTTCAGGAGAAATTGGTACCAGAGGCCGTGTCTACACTTCTTGATAATGGATCCGGGCAACCAATAGGGAGGGTCTAATAAAGTTTCAAGTCCATTTTCAGATGTAATGAAGGCAAAGAGGGAAGATTTCGGGATCTTCTTGGTAACGTGTCGATATTCGGACTTCCGTCTTGTCTTGGGTCCTGCGCTGTCATTCATCAGTGGTATTACCTCGAGAAATAGCAATAGAGCTTTTCCAAACATTTGTAATTCGTGGTCTAATCAACAACATGTTGCTTCTAACATCGATGGCTAAAGTAAAATTCGGGAAAAAGAACCCATTGTATGGGCAATACTTCAAGAAGTTATGCGGGGCACCTTATTATTGAATAGAGCACCCACCCTGCACAGATTAGGCATACAGGCTTCCACCGTTTTAGTGGAGGGACGCGCTAGTTGTTTCTGCATCCATGTTGTAATGGCTTCAATGCGACTTTGATGGGGATCACATGCTGTTCATGTACCTTTATCTTTGGAAGCCTCAACGAGGCGCGGTACCTTATGTTTTCTCTTCTCATATGAAATCTCTTGTCTCCAATCTATTGGGGATCCTATTTCCGTACCAACTCAGATATGCTTATCGGCCTCTATTTATTAACGATCGGGAATCGTCGAGGTATTTGTGCAAATAGTATAATCCTATGATATAGTTTTGCGAAACTACAACATAAAAAAGTTGCAATAAAACAAATGCTAAGTCTACGAAAAGAAGAACCCTAGTTTTCTAGTTTCCTATGATGCACTGGAGCTTATCAACATAAACGAATGTTAATAGTCCTTGTGGCTCCGATGGAGACTAATCACGTGTGCATTGGCTCAGAGAAGTTCCATCGAATTCAATTGAAATCTTTGGGGTCTTATCATGAGATTTATGGGCACTATCTAATAGAAGGAGTGTAACAAAGAAATCCGTTGTATATAACCTTCGAACTACTCGTGGTCATATTTCTTTTATCGGGAAATAGAAGAAGCCATACAGGGGTTTTGTCGAGCCTACTCATACGCTATCTAAACTAAGCAGCAGATTAGGCGATGTCTGCCCATGGGCTTCTGGTCTCCCCAATCCACTGTATCATAATTTCTTATTTCTGCGTGAATCAAGATTGAGATTGAGGAAAGGAAGTTTTCGAATCACTAACCGCAGGTCCTTGTCGATCCTACGTAGCAAAAATAAGAGGTAGGTCTTATGCAGAACGGCCGATCTTGTCTTTCACAATACAGTGATAAATGGACTGTTATGAAAACGACTTATTAGCAGGTTAATAGATCATTTCGGAATGCAATACATCACATACTTGGATCAAGTAAGACTTTGGGTTCCAGCAAGTGATATGATGGTCTATATAAGAAAGTAGATAGACAATACAAATAGGACAGTCAAGTATTATAATCAAATCGGATACTCATTTTCGCAAGTAAAGGATGCTAATAAATAAATTGCAATTTTTTATGATCTAAAAGATTTAATTTCAAAACCATAGTCTTGATACCAATTGTAAGCATAGAAACGTTAAGTTATGAAAACACCTTCATGTTAAAAA